>JAJONT010021210.1:0-29502 GCA_029582345.1 Solanum oplocense x Solanum tuberosum
ATCTCTAGTTCACTCCCCTTGAAGAACTGTTCAATATACTTGACACAATAGAGGAGAGAAGGTGATCTTGTGGCTGCTTTGGAAGAAATAGGATGAAAAATGGTTAGAACCCTAATGGGAATATTGGGTGGCTGTTTCATCTTGAGAGAGAGAAATATATGAACTTGAGAGCTTAAAATTTGGATAAGAGGAAAATGAGACATTTTTATAAGATTTTTGGCCTTAATAGGTTCTTGTACTTCATTTGCAGCCAACATGTGTCTTTAATTTAGGCCACACATTTAAGTAGGTGATACACCTACTTTTCCATTCAAATTATTTCTTGTGAGCTTGGAAAGATTGGGCCTTGGCTGTCCATTTTCCCCTTATTCTTCTATTCAACTTGGGCCAGGTTAATGCAAGTAGGTGTAGTGTACTTGGCCCAATAACATGGTCAAAAGAGTCCTAGTAGGTGATACACCTACTTGGTCCTTTGGGCTGGTCAATAAGTCAAAGTAGGTGATGCACCTACTTGTCACCTACTAGCTTAGTTAAGTCAAGCAAGCACCTCAATATTTTATTTCATTTTTAGACCTTAATACCTTTAACTTTACTTAAAACTTATATACACTATGTCACTTTAAAATTTAGACTCAAATACAACCTTATGATCTCAAGTTTAAATACTTCCATCGACGTCAACTTAATTGGGTCCCATCAAAATCTATAGACAGTTCACTTTAAACTTATTCTATTGTCACTAGTCGCATAGGAAACCGAGTCCATAACTATACCACAAGGCAATTTATAAGTATCATATAAATAGAACTAATACACGTAGGATACGGGGTGTTACACATAGTACCTTCTTTCTTAAGGTATTATGAACAATTTTGATCAAATTAACACATCATACGACAATTTCAGTACTAAGTCAGGTCTATAATTAGGATTCACCAACATTGATGACACATGCAATTTACCGACACTACTCACTATAATTTCATCCCTAGGGTGTACATACCAGATAAAAAGTTAACAAGTTATGCATAGTTTCACCCTAAGTCAAGTAGAAAACAAAAATTCAACAACCTTTTAAGAAATCAAAGATCAAATTCATACCTTTGGAAGTTAATGAGAGTTATGTGAGTGTGGACTATTGCGAGACTTGATTTGTATTGTTGTTCAACTGACCCATGATTTTCTTGAAGATGAGTGAATGAAAATTTAGAAAACAAATGTTAGAAAAGAAAAGGAAAAGAAATGGAAGGTGAGAAGATGATTTATATGGTATGAAATTGAATTTTACGAGTTGAAATATGGATGTGAAATGGTGGGAAAATGGGAGGGGGATTGTAACAGTTGAATAAGTGAGGGGAAAGGGAAATGAATTTTTAAATGGAATGTTTTATGAAAATAAATCGTGGGTTGGGTCATTTTATTTAAGTTTACTTGTCTTCACAAAAGCCCGTTGATGGCAGTAGGATTTCCTACGACTCGTAGAAGGCTTCCTATATTTCACTCTACAGTTAACAACTTTCAAAAACATATGTGGGTTCTACGAGTACAGACTACGGACCGTAAGATTTTCTATGGTTCGTATTGTGCAATCATATACTTAAAGTTGCAACTGTATCTGGACTTAAATTCTACAGAAGCCATCTAATGTCATTGAATGAACAACTACATGTATATGGGAACCGTAGAACTTAGTCCATAATGTCCTACCCCTCACCAAGGTTCTACAGTTAAATCCTACGGTCCATAGGATGTCCTATCACCCATAGGACCCAATTGTAGGACCCTCTACACTTTAGATTTGTCCATATTTTTCTTTCTTTCCTGCACATGTAGCAAATATTAGGCCTTCCTTTTACAATTTCTTGTCCTTATTGACATGGACCCTAAGTTAACCTATCCTAGCCTAGAAATCAACACTAAAATGTAGAAAAACGTCAAAAAAATAGCTAAAATTACATCTTTGGTTGCCTCCCTTGCACCACTTGATTTAACGCCGCGGCACAACATAGACTCCTAGATTACTTAAACTTCATCAAGGTCCCATTCTACAACCACCTCTTTGACTTCCTCCAGTTTCCCTAGGTAGATTCTTACTCTCTAAACATTCACATTGAACCTTGTTCCTTCCTCATTCTCAAGTTCAACCTCTCTTTGTGAAAACACCTGCATAACTTTGAATGGTCCCGTCCACTTTGATTTGAGCTTGCCAGGAAACAAGCGCAACCTTGAATTGAATAGAAGGATCCAATCACCAAGAATAAATTCACACTTTTCAATCTTTTAATCATGGTACTTCTTCATATTTTCTTTATACAAGTCTGAGCTTTCATACACTTTCAAACGAAACTCATCAATTTCTTTCAACCTCTGATTTGAAGCAAAATTCCAATCTAGATTCTACTTCTTGAGAACCCACATCGCTTTATGCTCTAGCTCTACATGCAAGAAACAATACTTCCCAAACACTAGTTGGTAACAAGACACACGTTTGGGAGTCTTGAATCCAGTATAATAGGCCCACAGAGAAATATCAAGCTTTATTGACCAATCAGTTATGTTCGCATTCACAGTCTTTGCGAGGATTTGTTTTCTCTCTCTATTAGACGTTTCAACTTGCCCACTCGACTGTGGATGATAAAAAGTTGATACACTATGTCGAACCACATACTTCTCAAGAAATGCCTTGAACAACTTATTACAAAAGTGAGAACCTCCATCGCTGATAACCTCCCTTGGTGTACCAAATCTACAGAAGATATTATTTTTCAAGAATGCAGTGACACTATTTCCTTCTTGTTTAAAAGTGCAACAAATTCCACCCATACATACTCAACCACCACAAGTATGTATTTTATCCCATTCTAACTCACAAATGGACACATAAAGTGAAGGCCTCAAATATCAAACAATTCAATCACCGGAATACGATTGAGTGGGAGTTTCTTGCTTCCTTGAAATACCTCCTTCTCTTTGACAACGATCACAATACTTGGCGAAATCATGAGAATCTTGGTGAATATTAGGCCAATAATACCCGCACTGCAAGATCTTATGGACAATACAGATACCACTATCCAACAAGAAATGAATGGCAAGCTTCCAATATACTCAGCATCTCTACTTCAGGAACATAGCGACGAATAATCCCATTAGCACATACACGAAACATATAAAGCTCTTTCTTGAAAAAATTCTTCACATCAAACATGAATTTTCTTCTTTGGTCGAACGACATATTTGAAGGCACTACATCACTCGCCAAAACATGTTCGTCTAGAAATGTATCATCAATCTCAACTCCATCATGTAACTTCAACATTGCCTCTTCTTCTAATCTGGACAAGTGATCAGCAACTTGATTTTCTGTCCCTTTTCTATCTTTTACCACAAAAACGAATTATGGCAATAACAACACCCATCAAATTAGTCTCAGCTTTTCATCCTTCTTTTCCATAAGATACCTCGTCGTTGCATGATTAGTGTGCATGATGAATTTGGTGCAAAGAAAATAGGACCTAAACTTCTCAAACTCAAAGACTACAACAAGAAATTCCTGCTCAATGACAATATAGTTTTTTTAGCAACATTCAGGGCTTTTCTCACATAATATATGAGATGAAGAATCTTCTCTTGCCTTTTTCCAAAACTATTCCAAGTGTCACCCCACTCGCATCACACATAACTTTGAACGGTTGTCCCCAATTTGGTGAAATAATGATCGGTGTAGAAATCAACTTCTATTTCAACCCTTCAAATGCTTTCAGACAAGAATCATCAAACTCAAATTTCATCTCCTTTTCAAGTAACCTACATAAAGGGTGTGCTATTTGGAGAAATTTTTTATATATCTCTAATAAAAGCCATCATGTCCAACAAGCTTCTAACACCCTTTATAGAGATAGGTGGCGGTATCTTTTCAATTACCTCGATTTTTCCTTTAAAACCCTCAATGCTTTTGCAAGAAATACGGTGACCGAGAACTATACCCTCTTTGACCATAAAGTGACACTTCTCCCAGTTTAGCACAAGATTGCTTTCTTCATATCGTTTCAGAAAATCACCTAGATGGGCCAAGAAATCATCAAACGATTCACCAATCACAGAAAAATCATCCATAAATACCTTGATAGTGTCTTCCACCATATTAGAAATGATAGACATCATGCAACATTGAAATGTCGCAGGTGCATTACACAACCCGAATGGCATCCTCTTGAAAGCAAACTTCCCATAAGGACAACTGAAATTAGTCTTCTCTTGGTCTTCCAGTTCTATAGAGATATGATTGTAGCCCGAATACCCATCTAGAAAATAGTACCAACCCTTTCCAGCTAGGGGCGGAGCTACAGTGGTGTAAGGGTGTCCAACCAGACACCCTGGTCAGAAAATTATATGGTATATATAAGTAAAATGTTACTCTAAATGACTACTTAATATATTTTGGACACCCTAAGCACATTAAGCATGTGTAGCCTAGTGGTACATGCTATTGAAAAGTAAGCATACAGAGGGAGCGGTGGAGCGCAAGTTCGATCCTCACCAACAACATTTGTCTTTTATGCCATTTTTTATATATTAAAAAGAGCTTTTTAGTTACTTTCTAAATATAAATAATAGTTAATAAATTTATTATTAGAAATAATTAAAATTAATATTATTTGATAAAATAATCCTTAATTACATACAACTTAAAAATTTAAGAAAAAAAATTAATAATTTAGAAGCCAATCAGAATTTTAATTGATTTGACTTTAACTTTTTTTTTAAAAATAAAAATTATTTTTTTATTTAATTTAAGTTAATAAACAACCCTGAAATTTTATATAAAACAACTAACAGCAAAAAAAGGCTCCATATAGAATTCTTTTTTAAAAAAACTTGTTTGATTGTACTCTTTATTTTACATGTCTCATTTTTATTGTCGTCGTCGCTTGAAGCATAAAAATGACGTCACTTTATATTAAACTAAATATACACATTAAAACTAAGTATTATGTAGTTTTAGCTTAAATTTTTTTTGTACATTTGTTCATAAAAGAAATTTAATTATTAATATTACGTAGTTTGATTTTAAAATTTCCAGTACCCCCATTCGTCATTTTTTTAGTTAATGTAATTTTTGGACACCCTTAGTAAAATTTCTAACTTCACCACTGTTTCCAGCATGATAATCTAACATTAGGTCTATGAACAAAATTTGGAAGTGATCTTTCTCTGTCCATGCATTCAATTTGCGATAATCCAGGCAAAATCTCAAACTAGTGACCGGCCTCATCGAGACAAACTCATTATTTGCATTAGGAACCACAACTATTCCTCCCTTCTTCGACATGCATTGAATTGGAGATACTCAATTTCTGTCAGCAATGGGATACACTACTCTAGTATCTAGCCATTTGATGATATCATTCTTCACAACTTCTTGCATTGGTGGATTTAATCTTCTCTGGTGCTCAATACTTGGTTTACTATAAGGCATGAGTTGGATCTTATGAGAACATATACTCGGTAAAGTACCAATAATGTTAGAAACCGTTCGTCCAATTGCCCTTTTGAACTGCTTCAACACCGATATCAAAGCTTCTACTTGTCTGTCATTCAAATAAACATCAACAATGGCTGGAAAAGTAAATTTTTTGGCCCAAGAACACATACCGCAAATGAGATGGCTTTAGTTCCAACTTCAGAGGATCATCAATAGATTGTTTTGCAAGCGGAGTATCTTGATTTCAAATCTAAATTCAGCTTCTTTGGTGAGCGGTGGGTATAATCTTCCCCATTAATTATAGCGACTAAATCATTATACTTCTCAATGCACTCACCATCAAAATTCATTACCACATCAGCTAATGCTTCAACACCTAATCTCTGCTTAATGGACACATGTGGTTTCTCCTCAACAGGATAATTTACAACGGGCATCGACTTAAGATCACTTTGATGCATCATTGATTTGTAGCTATTAAATATCACTTCTTCATTGATCAATCAGAATTTCATATGCTCTCTCTCCATATCAACTAAAGAACGCCTAGTAGCAAAGAATGGTCTTCCTAAAATGATAGGCATTTCAAAGTCAACTTCACAATCTAATATTACAAAATCCGCCAAAAATATGAAAGTCTCAACTTTCACAAGAACATATTGTAGAACCCCAATTGGTTTATTTAAGTACAATTAGCCATAAGTAGTTGCATTGCATTCGGTTTAAGGGCTCTCAAGCCCAAAAATTTTAACATAGATAGAGGCATCAGATTTATGCTAGCACCCAAGTCACATACGGTCTTAGCAAAGTGTAACAAGCCAATACTGCATGGAATAATAAATGCTCCAGGATCCTTCTTCTTTTGCACTAGCGATCTAGTAGCAATGACACTACAATGTTGCAAATTATCATCACCTTCAAAACTGACGGCCCTCTTTTTTGGTCATAAGATCTTTCATAAACTTAGCATAGCCAAGCATCTATTTTAGGCCTCAAACAAAGAAATATTTATCGATAATTGCTTCAACATGGATATGAACTTGCGATATTTTCCATCTTCAATTTTCTTAGCATATCTATGTAGACAGGGAGGCGAAACTCTGGCCATTAGAATGTTCTTTTGAGTTACTTGTGCTTCTTTCTCATTTTGATCTTTTGGTTTTTCCACTATTTCAACTTCATCCTCCTCCAGTTCATTTGCACTTTCCACCTTAGTCGGCTTAGAAGGATCAATAGTCTGTTTTCCACCTTGAGTAGTAACTGCCATACAGTGTATATCATTTTTTCAATTTTGGATAGTATTGCTGGAAAGTGTTCCTTGTTGGCGCGGATTCACACTTGAAGATAAAAGACTCAGTTTTTTCTCAATATGTTTAATAGATACTACATGTGAATATACTTTTTGCCCTATGCTTGATAAATCAGTATGCATCTCTTTAAGATCTTCATCAGTCGAGTCAAACCTTTTCATTATCTTAGAGTAACACCCCGCTATTTGTAAGAGCTAGACTTAGAAAGAACCATTTTTGGAAAGAATGAAAAATCTGAAATATTGCAAAGTTATGTTAAGTATGAGTTTTGGGTCAACTTCAAACGACCATAACTGTCAGTACAAGATGATTTAGGTGTCCCATAGGATATCAAATGAAAGGTCTTTGAATTATCTTTCTGACGCCACTGAGTTTGCTAATTTTCGAGCTTGTATGAAGAAGATATGTCCGTTTGAAGTCGTGCTGTCTAGATATGGAAAGTTACCCAGATTTAAGAGGGGTATTTTGGTCTTTGCCCTACTCAATTTGTTTAAATCATTTTTAGTAATTTAATTGGGGTCTAAACTGATTTAGTTCAGTTTACGCTTTACAAAATTATGCTAGGGCTTTGAGAGAAGAGAAAAGAGGAGAAAAACCAAGTTCATCATCGTTCTTGAGATTTCGCTTGTGGATTTCGCCAAGGATTAATCCCTACGAGGTATGTGAAATCATATAGCATTGGGTTCGTTCACCCACTCTCCAATCATGATTTAATTCAGTGTATTTATGTTCTTGAAAGTGGAGTAATTGAGTTCTTGGTGGATTTTGTTGAAGTTTTTATTAGGATCTTGATTGTTGAGTTCTTAAGAAGTTCTTGAGTTAGTTTCATGAGATTTGAGGGTTTTATTGAGTAGATTCTTGTATAATTTAATTGGGTATTCCAATCTAATTGTTTGGGTAAGGAACCAATCGAATCTAGACAAATTAGGGTAGAAAAATGAACAAGAAAATTCGTCAAAATTCTGGAGAAAAGGGGTGGGGCACCACGCCACTCCGTGCACCCTAAATCAGTGTATGAAGTTTGGGCTCTAGGGAGCCACGCCACTCATTGCACCTCAACCCAGGTTCTATAGTTTTGATTTTGGTGCCCTGACCCACTCAGTATGCCAGGGCCCCAAGTCTTCTACCATTTCCCATTTTCTTTCAGTTTGAGTTCCCTTGAATCGTACCTATATTTTCTAGTTGATTTCTATACTCTAAGGTTCGTCTAAGCATCATGAGATCATCCATAAATATGAATCATAAACTTGAATCAATAAATTCAAATTCAAGGAAAGTTAAGAGCCAAGTCTAGAGAGTTCTTAGAGTCTTTTCAAAATCTTTTGCAAATGCTTTAAACTTGTTTTAAGATTTGAGTTTAGAGTTGAGTAAAGAGTAACAAATGAAGTTTATTTTCTTCAAAAGAGTATATGGGAACTATGTATTCCCAGAGAGTAAATGTTTTCACATTTAAACAAGAGATGAAACACTAATTTCCAAACGAGCCTTTGCGCTAGTTTTTGAGTAAAGAGTAAATGTTTTCACATTTAAGCAAGAGAGGAAACACTGATTTCCTAGAGAGCCCTTTGGCAAGTTTTTGAGCAATTATCTCAAACCAAAGAAAGAGTTATGTTTTTAAACATATGATCTAGTTACATTTTGGGAGTAGTATTGAGCACCGATTTGGTCACAAATTGAGTTCAGATAATTCATGGTCTCCATAAACCGTGTAGCCAACATGGGGAGAAAAGGGTCATACTTTTTAGATGATTCCTTAGTGCTTTTTAGCATAAACTAGTGGATCCACTTAGTAGTTAGGTTCTATACCCCTGGCAAGGAATAGGATGGTCGTGGTAGCATGAAGTAAAGCGTTGTATCATCACTTTGCTCATAGTGATGGTTGTCAGTTAGAGAAACTCCCACAGAGATATTATTGTATTCTTATATACACGAGAAACTCCCACAGAGATATTATTGTATTCTTATAGACACAGAGTTATTTTGTATTTTCATATACATACAGAGTTTATAATGTATCCTTGAATACAAACTGAGTTACTATTGTATTCTTCAATACACAGAGTTGTTACACACATGTTTTAAAGCTTTTCTTTATACTGCATTTATATTATTGCTTTATATTGAAATGAGTTGAATTGAGTTGAGACCAGGTTTGTTCCTTCAGATCCTTTCAAGCTTATGTCTTATTTTAGAATTCCACTCGCATGTTCCTACATTCAATGTACTGATGTCATTTGGCCTGCATCTTTTATGATGCAGATAGAGGTAACCAGGATCAGCATCCAGTGCATCATTGATCTAGTTGAGCATCAAAGTTGTTAATGAGCTTCCTTGCTTCCGGAGGATCCCCTTTTTATTGTTTCCAATATTCTAGTTTGTTAGGATGTTGTGGGTCTTGTCCCAACGTCCATCTCAGTTTTTAGAGGCTTTGTAGACAGTTAGTTATTGTTAGTTCATGAGTCTTTCCATTTCCATTCAGTTATGTTGAAACTTGAGTTGACACTTTGGCTAGTGAATGTTTATTTATAAAACATTGTAAGTCATCTATTGAGTTTTCAATTTACCTTTTAAAGTAATTTTATCATGAGTAAGTATTCCGCTAGGTAGTAAGCCAGGCCAAGGGTTCGCTTGGGGAAAGCAATGGTTCTTGAGTGCTAGTCCCACCCAAGGTGTAGGCTCGAGGCGTGACAAACTTGGTATCAGAGCCCAGAGTTCAAGAATCCTAAGGAATCTATGAAGTCGTATCTGTAGAGTCCTAGTTATTAGTGTGAAGCGCGCCACATCTATAATTAGGAGGGTGTGACACTAAGGAACTATCTCACTTCTTGCATACTCATTTCATGCGATAGAGTTTATCTCTAAAGAATTTCTTCTAATTCGTGCTTACGTGTGTCTTTCAAATCATGCCTCCATGAGGAGCTGTCAGAGGTCGTCCTGCTAAAAAGAATGTTGAACCACAGGAACAAGGGGTACTTAATGCACCTGAAGTGCAACCCCAAGGAGAGGTCACCAATGCTAAGTTTCGGGAAGCTATCTGGATGTTGAGTCATACTGTGACCAATCAAGTTGAACATAGAGAGAATCGACAGAAAGTGGCTGATACTTCTAGGATCCGTGAATTTTTAAGGATGAATCCTCCAATCTTCACTAGTTCAAGTGTCACAGAACATTTTTAAGGATGAATCCTCCAAGCTTCACTAGTTTTGAGGATCCAGAAAACTTAATTGAAGAGCTTCAGAAGGTTTTTAAGATTATGCACATTACTGATGCTGAGAGGGTAGAACTAGTTGCATACCAAATGAAGGGTGTCGCTAGAATCAATCGAGAGAAATTAAGAAAATCAAATCAAACTCTAGCACAACAAATCTTGTTGCAGATAAACTCACCGATCCAGTCGCCGAACCTCTTTGGCGAACTAAGTCTGGCTCGCCAATGGGGTTGGATAAACAATTAAGGCAATTCAGCGATAGGAGAGTCCTTTCGGCGAGCAAGGGTTTGTCCGCTGAAAGTTACAGTGCATAGGAGTCTAAAGGGTGCAAATAAAAGAGCGATAAACAATACTTTCGACGAGTCACCGAGTGCCTTCGGCAAACTCATGCATCTCACCAAAAGTTACAGACTCAAATCACAAACTTGACACAAAATTAAACACGAGATGAAGAAAATAGGTGAACCGTCGAGTGATTCGGCGAGCTCAACTCAGCTCGCCAAATGACCTAACGTGCCCATTTTCAACCCACCTTCTCGAATTCAACTCCGCAACCCCCCAAATTGAAATCAAAGCACGTACTAATGAAATTCAAACAAGACCCATACTACCCATCACCCCAGAATACTCAGACTTCTCCCGAATTTGCCGAATTTGGCCATTTGATGATACCTGCTCTTAAGAGTGGTGTCACCCGCTCTATCATTGCGCAAATTTTTGGCATTTAGCACAAACGCGGGCTACTCAGACTTCACCCAATCAATTTAACAACATGCAATCACAATCCAACTCATTAAGAAGCACAAAAAGTATGGGCATTTGACAATCAAACATTACGGGCAAGATTTTCAAGTTAAAATAGGCATTTCATCATTCTAATCTTATCAGAGAGGCCCAGCACACATCACTAAGAAACAATTATTGCAAATGAGTAAAAAAATTTTGAATGTAAATTCGAGATTCGGAAACCAACCTTTGATGCCGATTAAATTGCGATAAAAAAGCTAGGCGGCAAAGTATTCCAACTCCGAGCACAAATCAACAAACTATAATGCAAGAAAAATGCTAACATAAAGAAAATACTACCTTAGTGTGAGTTTAGGAGATTCAAGAGCGAGGGAAAGTGAAGACTTTCAAATTTTGAGTCTCTTGGCCATTATAAACCGTCCAGTTCGCGCCTATTTGGCGTCGTTAGTCGCACTCAGTAATCCACTCGGTGACTCGCCGAGTGGTCATTTGCCCGACGACTGCTAAAATTTTTCAGTTTCTTGGGGGTCAAGACGACGGTCTACATCGAGTTCGCTGACCTTGTCGGTAATGCGCCGAACTGCTTCATAAGTTCACCGAGTTTTACAGGATCTGACTTGAACTTGAATTGAGCCAAACGGTGGATCAAGTCGGGCTTGCTGACCTCTTCGGTGATCCGCCGACTGACAATTTCACTAGCCAATCTGTATTTTCTAAACACTTTCAGCTTTTAAACCTGCGCCACTAACACACCATTATTTATAAAAGCAAAATAAAGCATTTAAAACCTTGGGTTGCCTCCCAAGAAGTGCCTTATTTAATGTCATAGCACGACGCGAGTTCCCAATCACATTCTATTGGTGAGGTTGTCCCTAGTGTTACTAGGTAACCCCAATAGTTCATTTGGGTGAAGAGGAGGCACTGCATAATTCAGGAGTGTCCTGATCAGCTGGATTGATCTAGAGTGAGAGCCAACCATTTGATTCAACACATCAATATTCTCCTTCATCTCTTCCAACATTTGATCTTGTTCGGTGATCTTTTGGAGAATGATTTGGAGTGTGTCCTCGACGCGATTGTTCGCCCTATCTCTAGACTGATTCCTCTCATGAGGAGGTATGTACCTCCCTTGACACTTGTACTGGTTTTTCACCTCTAATAATTTGGTGGACAACTCGTTCGGCTGAGTTACCAGTGCGGTTAAGTCGAAGTCCCTCTCGACTTCTTGGCTTGTCTCAGCCGAGTTGTCACTATATCCCCTAGCCATGCTTAGGGTACCTATCTATATCAACAAATTAAAAGGAAAACAAAACTAAAAATAAAGTTAGTAAACTACGATTATCTAAAGCAGAATTCAACTCAAGCCAAAAACGTTCACGTAACACCACTCCCTGACAGCGGCGCCATTTTGATGTTTCTGTAATCAAGACACAACTTCCGATGTAAGTGTCTACGATCGTACAATAGTTTAGTAACCCAACCAAGGGTTGGGGTCGAGTCCCAAGGGAGTGGGCATGAAAATTAGTGGTTAAGTATGAAAGTGCTAAAGCTAAATGTAGCTAAAGACTTTGGCGAATGAAAACATAACAAATTTAGAAAGGTGACGCAAGCGTCAAGTATCAAATGGGGTTTTTGTCACAAGTAAGTAAAAACACAAAATTTAACAAAGAGATCTAATAGATGAAAGGGGGATTCTTGGGATGTGAATGGAATACAGGATAGACTAAATCACTGGGTACATGCTTTTGATAGAAAACTCGTAGAGTAATTATGACTAGGCTAGACTTTAAGGGGGATAGGCTCTCTCTCGAGCAACTTACCCCGTTTCAAGCGGGTTCCTCTCGGACACCCACTTGCCGCATGAAGAACAACCTCCACCTTAACCTACTCACTCTCTCGAGCTAAGTGTGTGGCCGTGGGACTAGGGTTCACTCTCTCGAGTTGAACCTCATGTCGGCCTACTCGCACTGGCCATCAATTTAGTAGTCTTAGTTTTACAACCTCTCTCTCGAGCAAGTCGAAAACACATATATGAAATTATATTTGCAACTACAACCTAATTAAGTTCATCCACAAGCACTAAATGATATCACATTGAAACTACAAATAGACTATCAGCAAGTAAGACCCAACAACTAATCTAATCCATATTCACAAAATCACACCCCAAGAATCGGGGTTTTAGCTACGCATGTAAAAGAGATAAAGACATATACCAATATCAGTTTCCATCAATGGGTATGCAAGATTAAGTATTAAAACAAGCCAAAAGTGAAGAAACCAAGAGACCCAAGTCCAATTTCTTGAAGATCAAACCCTTGAAAGCTCCAAGTTCTTCAAAACCCTCTCCAAAACATCGAGAGAATATCTCCAAAAACTCTGTCTAAAACTTATTAATCTAAAAACTAGGTAAATCAAGGTAAAATTCCCTCTAAGAATAAACACTGAACTATTATTTACAGTTTTCAGAAAATGTGCTCCGAAGGATCTTTCGGTGATGTTAGTCTGGATCGCCGATGCACTCGGCGATCCACCCTTTGGTCGACTTCGTCGCCTTTCATCAGTTGCCTTCAGCATCTTTGTGTCCTGGATCATTGGGCGATGTAGCACTGGCTCGTGGAGTCACTCAGTGATACGCCGACTGCTCCTTTTCACTGCCGATTTGCTCCTTTCCTTCAGGGCTCAGCACACTGGAACAAAAGGTGAATATGCAATCTATTGGCGATTCGCCGAATGGGTTCAGTGATTCACAGATCTTCATTTCTTCGTTCTTTTAGCTTCTTTTGCTCTTTTTTGCTCGATAGTGTCCATGTTTTCCGTCAAACTTCAAATACCTGAAACTTAGAGGTTTTCATCAGATATCGAGATAAAATAAGCATTTGAGTACACAATTTCTATTAAAATATGGCCCTAAATGAGTCCAATTTATGGACTCATCAATCTCTTCGCTCAACTTTAAGGTGCCACTTGTTTTTGTAAGATAGACCTCAGATTAGGCTACCATCAATTGAGAGTAAGGGAATGTGGTATCCCTAAAACAACATTCAGGACCCGTTATGGTCATTATGAGTTCCTAGCTATGTCCTTCAGTTTTACCAATGCTTCTGCAACATTCATAGACCTTATGAACAGAGTATTCAAGAATTATTTAGATATGTTTGTTATCGAATTCATTGATGGCATACTAATCTATTCGAGGAATGAGGAAGATCATTCTAGCCATCACAGAATAGTTCTCCAAACTCTAAAGGATAGAGAGTTGTATGCCAAGTTCTCTAAGTGTGAGTTCTGGCTTGAGTCTGTGGCAATCCTAGGCCATATTGGTTCCGGTGAAGGAATTAGAGTTGACACTCAGAAAATAAAGGAATGCATAATTGGCCTAAACCCACATCTCCAACTGATATTAGAAGTTTCTTGGGATTGGCTAGATATTATAGAAGTTTTGTTGAGGGGTTCTCATCCATTTCGTCCCCTTTGACCAAGTTGACTAAAAAAATTGTGAAGTTTCAATGGTCTGAAGCTTCTGAGAAAAACTTTCATGAATTGATAAAATGGTTGACTACTGCCCTAGTATTGACCTTACCAGAAGGTACGCAAGGCCTTATGGTATATTGTGATGCGTCCAGAGTTGGACTGCGTTGTGTTAATGTAGAATGGTAAAGTTATAGCTTATGCCTCCTAACAACTGAAAGTTCACGAGAAGAATTATCCAACCCATGATCTAGAGTTGGCTGCCGTAGTTTTTGCTTTGAATATATGGCGTCATTATCTGTATGGTGTTCATGTAGATGTGTTCATCGATCATAAGAGCCTTTAGTATGTGTTTAGTCAGAAAGATCTTAATCTTAGATAGAGAAGATGGTTAGAGTTACTCAAGGATTATGACATGAGTATCCTCTATCACCCAGCTAGGCTAATGTTGTTGTTGATGCCTTGAGCAGATTGTCTATGGGTAGTACAACCCATTTTGAGGGAGACAAGAAAGAGTTAGCTAAAGATGTGCATAGACTTGCACGATTGGGAGTCCGAGTAATGGATTCCACTGAAGGAGGAGTAGTGGTGATGAATGGGGCGGAATCATCATTAGTATCAAAAGTGAAAGAGAAATAAGACCAAGAACCTATTTTGCTTAAATTTAAGGTAAATGTTCATAAGCAAAAAGTAATGGCTTTTGAACAAGGGGGAGATGGTGTATTGAGGTATCAAGGTAGGTTGTGTGTACCAAGGGTGGATGAAATCCAAGAGAGGATCATGAAGGAAATTCATTGCTCCAGATATTCTATCCATCCGGGTTCTAGAAAGATGTATTGTGAGTTGAGAGAGGTTTATTAGTAGAATAGTATGAAGAAAGGTATTGTTGAGTTCGTTGCTAAATGCCCGAATTGTCAACAAGTTAAAGTAGAGCACCAAAGGCTCGGTTGTATGGCTCAGAATATAGAACTTACGAAATGGAAGTGGGAGATGATCAATATAGATTTTATTACAGGTTTACCACGGTCTCGCAAACAGCATGATTCGATTTGGGTGATTGTAGATCAAATGACTAAATCAGCCCACTTTTTGCCGGTTAGGACTACCGATTCAATAAAAGATTATGAGAAGTTGTATATTCAAGAGGTATTCAGACTTCATGGAGTTCCGGTGTTCATTATTTCAAATAGAGGTGCACAATTTACTGCACTATTTTGGAAGTCATTCCAGAAAGGTTTGGGTTCAAAGGGGATGAACTTGAGTATTGATTTTCATCCTCAGACAGATGGTCAAGAAAAGTGCACTATTCAGACTTTAGAAGATATGTTGAGGGCTTGTGTGATTGATTTCAAGGGTAATTGGGATGATCACCTACCTCTCATTGACATTACTTATAACAATAATTATCATTCTAGGATCCATATGACTCCTTATAAAGCTCTTTATGGGAGAAGATGTAGATCTCCTATTGGATGGTTTGAAGTTGGTGAAGCTGGGTTGATAGGACTAGACTTAGTTCATCAAGCTATGGAGAAAATGAGAGTTATTCAAGAGAGGTTGAAAACAGCGTAGAGTCGTCAGAAATCCTAAACTGATGTTAGGAGAAGGGACTTAGAGTTTGAAGTAGATGCTTGGGTATACTTGAAAGATTTCTCCTATGAAGGGTGGTATGAGATTTGGTAAGAAGGGGAAGCTTAGTCCCCGGTATATTGGTCTTTAAATAATATCCAAAAGGATTGGCAATGTAGCTTATGAGTTGGAGCTACCACAACAATTAGCAGCAGTTCATCCATTTATGGAAAGAATGAAAAATCTGCAATTTGGCAAAGTGATGTTAAGTATGAGTTTTAGGTCAACTTCAAACAACCATAACTCTCAGTACATGATGATTTAGGTGTGCCATAAGATATTAAATCAACTTCAAACAACCATAACTCTCAGTACATGATGATTAAGGTGTGCCATAAGATATGAAATCAACTTCAAACAACCATAACTCTCAGTACATGATGATTAAGGTGTGCCATAAGATATTAATTGAAAGGGCTTTGAATTATCTTTCCAATGCCACCAGTTTTCTAGTTTTCGAGCTCGTGTGAAGGAGATATGCCTATTTGAAGTCGGGCTGTATAGATATGGAAAGTTACCCTGATTTAAGAGGGGTATTTTGGTCTTTTCCATACTTAATTGGTTTAATACGTTTTTTGTAATTTAATTGGGATCTAAATTGATTTGGTTCAGTTTAATCTTTACAAAATTACGCTAGAGCTTTGAGATAAGAGAAAAGAGAAGAAAAGCCAAGTTCATCATCGTTCTTGATTGTTGAGTTCTTGAGCTACTTTCATGAGATTTGTGGGTTTTTCTTTAGTAGATTCTTGTATACTTTGGTTGGGTATTCGAATCTAAGTGTTTAGGGAAGGAACCAATCGAATCTACACGAATTAATATCGAAAAACGAACAAGAAAATTCGTCTAAATTCAGGGGGGGAAAGGGTGGGGAGCAGCGCCACGCAGTGTGCCCCACATTAGTGTCTGAAGTTTGGGCTCTAGGGTGCCTCCCCCACTCGGTGCGCCCCAAACCAGGTTCTATAGTTTTGAGTCTTGTGCTCTGCTCCACTCAGTACGCCAAGGTCGCTAGGTCCTCTACCCTTTCCCACTTCATTCCATTCGAGTTCCCTTGAATCATACCTATTTTTCTAGTTTATTTCTACACTCTAAGGTACGTCTAAAGATCATGAGATCATCCATAAAGATGAATCATAACCTTGAATTCATAAATTCAAATTCAAGAAAAGTTAAGAGCCAAGTCTAGAGAGTTCTTAGAGTCTTTCCAAAAGTCTTTTGCAAATTCTTTAAATTTGTTTTAAGACTTTAGTTTTGAGTTGAGGAAAGAGTAACAAATGAAGTTTATTTTCTTCAAAAGAGTATATCGGAACTATGTATTCCCAAAGAATAATTTTTTTTCACATTTAAACAAGAAAGGAAACACTGATTTCCAAAAGAGCCTTTGAGCTAGTTTTTTAGTAAAGAGTAAATGTTTTCACATTTAAGGAAGAGAGGAAACACTAATTTCCAAGAGGGTTATCTCCACTTCCTTCTCTGTAGCATTCTTGGACTCTCCAGTAACCTCAATCTCATCATCTTTTTCAACCACAATTTCAACCTCAGACGACATAGGTGGATCAATGGCCTGTTTACCCTCTCGAGTAGTGACTGCCATACAATGCCCATCATTCTTCGGATTCTGGATGGTGTTGATAGGAAATGTGACAGGCTAACATGGGTTTACTTTAGTGGACAACTTATTAAACTGTTGCTAAAGTTGCTTTATCGACACTACATAGGCATCAACTTTTTGACCGATTCAAGACAAGTCGTTTCACACCTCTTTCACATTCTCATCAGTCGAGTCAAACCTCTTCATCATCTTCTGCATCATATCCTCAATCCGTGACATACTACCTCTAGCTTCCCTATTACCAAATTCCCAATTTGCAGGTGGAACATAAGGCCCAACTCTCTTGTTTTTGTTGCCATAGTTATTCCGGTTGTAGTTGTTGTCGCGGTTGTAGTTACCATCCCGGACATATTGACCCTCTCGATTGTAGTTACCATAGTTCCGACCTTAGTTTCCTTGACCTTGGCACCAATTATGCGAATTGGAACCTTGGGCGTTGTCTTGGAAACCCCCCGTCTGATCATTCACAAAGTAAGCATCCTCCTCATAATAACATTCCAAAACCGGTGGTGGTGGAGTCCTAATCAAGTAGTTTACCATATTTACCTTTTATGTACCTCCACTGACATACTTCAACACCAACCCAAGTTCTGTCCTTATCTGAGCCATCTCCTCACGAATGTCATCAGCAGATTAACTAGGCGCAAATTGAACTACAAAAGTGCTTCTTCCAGTGTCTGACTTTTGAGTGCTCCATGCTTTATTGTTTAGGGAAATCTTCTCCAGTTTCTCAGCAATCTCCTCAAAAGTGCACTCACCATATGATCCTTCAGCGATAGTATCAAGCACAGCCTTACCATTGTCATACTGACCTTTGTAAGAGTACTCCTTCAGTGATTTGTCATCAATGTGGTGGTTCGGAACACTTCTTATGAATGCACTGAACCTGTCCCGTGAACTACTCACAGACTCTCCAAGTAGTACCACGAAGTTGTTGATTTTATCTTTGTAGTTCAGGTTCTTTGACAACAGAAAGTACTTGTCCATGAACACCTTGTCCAATTGGTCCCATGTATGGATTGAGTTATATGGAAGCTTAGAAAACCACACTGCAGCATCACCGGTCAATGATAGAGGGAAGACTCTCAACCCTATGACATTCATATCAAACTCTGGTCGCCCCACGCAACCCCTGCAAACACTCCTCAACTTGGTCATGTGCCCAGGCAGATCTTCCAAAGCCATACCAGATAATAAACCCCTCGCTATAAGCATCTACATCAAACTTCTAGTCACCACGAATGTATGTCTTGGAGGTAGAGGAGGGAGAACAATGGATCCTTCAAATTCGACAGTGTTGAATTCGACCCTGTAATTATCACGTAGTCTTCGTTCAGGTGGATCTTGCACCCTCAATGCATCTCCAAGTAGATTATAACCCTGAACCTGATCATTCTCAATATTAACTTGTTCCCTCAGATTCATCTATGAATGGATTATTCTGCACCCCTCAATTATTCATCTTTCTCAAAGTTTTGTTCAACTCTGGATCGTATGGGGTCAGTGGTTCGCCTCGACTCCGTGTACTTGGCAAACACTAGAGCAGAAACCTGAAGAAAACAAAAACAAAAGAAAACGTAAAATTAGGAAATAATTGACTAAAGTTCAATAATGAAGTTTAAACTTAATCTAAAATCCTTATTCCCCAGCAGCGGCGCCAAAATTTGATACGCTCAAATTACACCTTCCTAAAGAAGTATAAGCGATTGTTGTCAAATAAAGAACCCAACTTGGAGGTTGGGGTCGATCCCACGAGGAATATGGTTTAGACTTAAACTTACCTCACTATTATATCTGTTTAGTTAAGTTATTTCCGAGACAAGTAAGTAAAGGGGGGAATTTGTGAAACAAATAACTGATGATTGTTTAAGTAACAAGTGAGCAAGATTCGAAATTTGTTGTTGTCGATGAGAGAAAGAAACTAGGGTGTATGTGTTCCCCATAAACTCTTAACGCGGTAATCCTAATAATAGTAATCATTTCCTAGTGTATCACATGCAAAGTGGTAAGATATGTATCCCTAAGTGCTTGGACCGCCAAATAGTGAATTTCACTCTGCACCTTGGTCTGACTACATGTGTATAATTTACTAACCCTTACTTATACCTCATATTAGACATCACATCAATGTATGGCTTAGTTTTCACCCTCGCACCAATTGATATTAGACTATTAGATAGCATCACACTAAATCTCTGTTGATAATTATTTTCTTATTAACTACCTCCTTGGTCCGGAAAATAGCAATAAGGCGAGTTCTAATGTTGGCCATCGTTAAAAACACTTTTAAACAAAACAATTACCAATACATGCATCAATACTAGTCAAGAATTACTTAGTTATTATTCATACGTTGTTAATTGCTCATAGTTCCCACAACCCTAGTTGTGGATTTAGTTACTCATGCTTGAAAGAACACAATTCATATTTTTAGAAGAAGAATTCATGGACTTATGTATTGAGTAGAACAAAACCGTAATCTACAATTGAAATTCAAAGCAAAAATCTTATAAACCAAAATTAGGAAATCAAATTGCCAAAGTTTGCAAGTTAATTGCCAAGAAAATACTAAGAACTAAAAGTATATAATGGTGTCTAACCCCCAAAAACGAGGTTTACATACCCTATTTATAGAAAAACTTGTCCTAAACAAAAAGGAAACGAAATAAGGGAATAAAACTTCTGGACGCGGCTTCGATCGACGAGACTAACCTACAGACCGTGGATCAACCTACGGTCCGTAGGTCCCTTCTGTAACTTAATACTTATAACTTTTCCACAGAGGCTGGAACATTTAACTTCCAGATACAAACGACGGATGTGCAGTATGGACCATAGGTTGACCTACGGTCCATGGGTCCCCTTCCGTGGCTCCACACTTAGAACTTTTCATCAGGTACTGGAACTTCAACTCCCAGTGATCATTGACGGATGTTCAGGACGGCCCGTGGGTCGACCTACACTCTATCACTCGCCTCCGTAGATCCACACTTGGTCAGACTTCCCTGTTGATCATTCCACGCCTATCCACAACGGACTGTGACTTGACCTATGGTCCGTAGGTCACCTCCGTGGGTGGCTCCTTCTACAGAATTTCTGCTGTCATCTCTCTCGACCTCGTCCAAGCCTATTTTCTACAAATATACACAATAAACATTAATTCTAATACAAAATGGCCCTAGACACACACAACTCTTAAGTGAAATGTATTAAAAATACAGTAAACTCACGGTATATCAACACCCCCAACTTAAATTTGTTATTTGTCCTCAACTGACGCACTATGACGCTAAACGATACTCGTGTAGAAGCAGACATACAAACTCAAGCAATCACATGGCTATTTCAATCCATTCCATTTTCTCAGTGCAAATCTTTTCTCTTAGACTCAACAAGCTAACACATGCGGATCAAAATATGACAAAGATCGACCGACAGACACCACAACATACACTTTTAACAATCACCAAGGTACAAACTTTCTGATAATGTAACTAGTGCCCTCACTTCAAACGAAATCCTTTTCACACAGAAAATATGAATTTAAGAATTTTCGGATTCATTTAGCACTCACGCTCAGAAGTGACTTCAAGTTTATTGCTCAATACCATAGGCTTGCCCTTATTTTCACTTCTTAGACTCTCCAAACTAGTTGCTAGGATCACTATAGGACTTTCTTAGCTTGTAACGTAGGCTCAGGGTCATGTGTGGTACATTTGGGTAGTTTTTAGTGACTTTCGGCCCTCATTGACATTACATTGGCTTTTTACCTCTTTTCTCAACCCATTTTTGACATCCTTCATTATACTTTCTTTGTCTTGACTCTTTTCAACTTGGATGTGACTTTTGACTTTGTGAGTCTTATTACATTTTTTTCACTTTCTTCATCTTCTTTCAATTTATTTTTCTTTATTTTTTTCAACACTTTTATTTATCATCTTTTTGCTTCTTTTGCACAAAGTCTCACCCTCTTCTATCTTTTCTTTTTCTCTTTTCAACACAAAACTCTTTTCATACCCTATTTTTCTTTAAGTTTCCTCTTTCATAGCCACCCTCAACTTATGGATCTTACACTAGTTTAGGTGCACAATATCCGATGTCGGACCAGGCCAAGATCAAGGTAAGTTTTTGACTTAGCCACCCTCAACTTAGGCTTTTGGCCTAAGTCAAGGTGCACATGTCCAAGGAGGGACCGGGCCAAGACAATGATTTTAGGGAAGGTGAATTAGTTGTATCAAAGGAAATGGTCTATTTAAGGCTCAAACATTTGGATCAAAGGGAACATTGATTTCATTTGGTTGGATCTTTTTAGGATTAAGTGGACTAATTTGAACTACGGCCTATGATCACTTCAAAACTTCTAGCCTAGATCACTTTTGCAGGACCAACGGGGCAAGTTCTAGATTGGCACAACTGTTTGAACAATCAACTTTTCTCACACACTCTTGGCACGTTGTTTCATTATCAGATTATCAGATTACCCAGTAAAAGTTTTAGCTTAAGTCAAGAGGTCAAATCGGTTCCTAATCATTTCACGTTGTGATCCAACACATTTAACTCATCAAGACTAGAGATCTAGCACAATTCAACATTTTTGGACAAGGATCATTTTTCTCATGCTTTTCATGCCATCATGATTTCATTTTTCTACTTAATCCTACACATACATTCCTACACATGCCAGTTCAATAGAAATTAAAACAGTCTCTTGGGGGAAAAGAACAGAGGAAAGAAAACCCCAAGAGAGGATTATGAGTTGGGTTACTCAGACTTCACCCTGTCACTCACAATTCATTTACCCCACCCCCAACAAAATAGAGTGCAATTTTCCCAATGCACAAAAAGTAAAGAATAAAGGATCGGGTGAAGCAAATTTGTGGTGCATAGCGCCGAAGACATGTCAACAAGCGGGTGTATCCAGTTTCTCGGAGTCCGCTGGATCAACACTTGGGTCACCATCAGTAGTGCCCGCATCTACCATATCAGCACCCTCAATAGTGCTAACATTAACTCTCTCTGCACCATCAGTAGTGCTCACGTCAACTCTCATCGCACCATCAGTATTGCTCACGCTGCTAGAGACATCAACACCTACCTCCTTAGCCCTCTATTAGCACATATACTCATCAACAATAGATGCCCTCTGGGTGGCCTCAAGCTCCTGACGCTCCCTCTTGCGAGCTCTCCCAGCCTCAGTGTCTTCAGAAGTCCGACTAGAGCGAGCGTGCTTCCCAGTATGACGGGAAGAAGTAGGCGGTAGCATCTCTTCCCCAAATAATGCATCCAACACCGTATTATCAATCGGTGTCGTGGGGGAAGACTCAGGCTCAGTCTCTGGTGGAGCTAGAAGGGTATCAAGATCAGCCCGGAGACTAGCTAAATCCGTTTGGAAAGCAGAAACATCAGTGGTGGGGGTTGGTCGCTCTAGAACTCTCAACTCAAAAGCATCCAGCGCTTATGAATGACCTGGACCTTCTGATCCATTATGTGCTTCATCTACTGCTCCATTTTAGCCTCGAACTCCGCAATCGTATGTTGCATCCATGGCCTCACATGCTCAAGCAAGGTAGCCATTTGGGCGTCCAACTTCTGACAC
This sequence comes from Solanum oplocense x Solanum tuberosum, assembly GCA_029582345.1. NCBI lineage: Eukaryota > Viridiplantae > Streptophyta > Magnoliopsida > Solanales > Solanaceae > Solanum > Solanum oplocense x Solanum tuberosum. The sequence continues at coordinate 23,056 of JAJONT010021210.1, forward strand.
GAGCTAAGGACACGACAATAGATCCTGAGGAATGAGTAACTCAGGAGGAGCTAGGGGACGGACTGGCGGTCGGAGATGGGGAAGTCGGGACATCCTCAGTAGTGGCTGGAGGGGCAGGCTCCACACCCTGCATCTGCTCCACATTTGCTACCAAGTACGCTCCCAATGGTGGTACCTCAACCTGTGGCTCTCTGCAAGATGCAGCTACATTTGCCTTATCCTGAATCATGTCATTATCCAAGGTCTTAGTCGCCTGAAGCAACCGATCACAATGCCAAAATGGAACGCCAGCATCCCTGCAAAGCTGGAAGATAAGGCATGGGAAAGGCAGTGTAGTGGTGGCCTTAAAGGCCCTCTCGTGTATCTCCGCAATCAGCATGCGGGCAAAGTCAACCTCCATCCCAGAAACTAACGCTGCAACCATAACTGCTCGGTCCTATGTAAGTAAATTATCAGCCTGAGTTGGTGACACACGGTTATGCACTACCAACCAGAAGAATTCGGCCACAAATGTTATGGGGACCTTCTTGATACCCAAGCTCAGGGTGCTGACCCACTTGGCACGCATTGTGTCTGTAGCAAGATGACAGGCTAACAAGTGAAAAAGATACTCCCTCTGATTGGCATTCCTCTTAAATGCCCCGCTCCTAACGATGTCCCAGCGATAGTCGAACTCGGTCATGTTGATTGAAAGAGTGTGGCACCGAACGTGGAGGAACCTACGGATAGTAGTCTAAGATATATCAACTGAAAACATGCGCACTAGTGTAGCCTTAAGTGAAGGCTGGGCGGCGGGCGTGAATCGAACCTCTGAGGGTCGTTGTGTAGGAAGCATAGAACTCCCTAGTTATCTCCTCACTGAAGGACTCTAGGCTACGGGCCACCACTCGCACATGTGCCTCTGCAAAAGATCATGGATAGCGGGTGCGATGTGGAGGCTGCCAGTGAGAACTCGGCGCTCCTCAGTGACTAATCGATCCGTCCTTCCCTTCTCAGTAAGCATGAGAGCATCTCTATATATCTGGAACTGGCCACGTACACACCATCTATTGGTCTCCCCAGGAACTGGTTCAGGATCGGTGTTTGGTGGCATTGGAATGTCCCCTGCACTAGTAGACTTGGAGGATGATGCGGTGGTGCCATTAGAGCTGGATTCGGATGTGGAGCCGGAGCCGGAGGTGAACTCAGAGCCAGCTGATGAACCAATCTGTGTGGCCCCCTCATCAGACTGGGAGGCAATGACCACATCGGGAATCACCAGGTGCGTTTGGTGCCTCGTAGTGCGAGGAGCAGTGGGAGAAGTCCTGATGTTTGGAGGAACATACTCAGTGTCCTTGATATACCGTGAGTTTACGGTATTTCTAATACATTTCACTTACAAGTTGTGTGTGTCTAGGGCCCTTTTGTATTGGTTTTTATGTGTTTTTATCATATTTTGCAGCAAAGATGTTCAGGCGCGGAAGTAACGAGACAGTTGAAAGAAATGCAGAAAAGGGCATCTACGGAGGTGATCTACGGACCGTAGGTCCATTGACGCTCCGTAGATGGTGGCCGTAGATTAGCAGGCAAGGCATGGAAGGCAAATCAGGGAAATCTGACCAAGTGTGGAACCACGGTGACCATTGACGGTCCGTAGATTGATCTACGGACCGTACTGTTGATCTGTAGATTGATACTTCGAGGGTTTTAGTACTTTATTTTTGAAGATTCTAACTGTGGAGCTACGGAGGGTGAATGACAGACCGTAGATCGATCTACAGTCCATACTGCAGTTCCGTCGTTTGCTTCAGAGAAGCTGATTTTTGGAAGCAAAAATATTTTCTAAGTCCTGGCTGACGGAAGGTACTCACAGACCGTAGATCTATTGATAGTCCGTGAGTTAGTCTCGTGGAATGAAGATGCGTCCCTGAACAAACTTTCCTTATTTTGTTTCCCCTTTAATTACCTGTTTCTGGAAGTAATTTGACAAAACAAATATAATTGTTGGTTAAAGTTAAGTCTAGACCATTTTCCTCGTGGAATCGACCCCAACCTACAAGTTGGGTTCTTTACTTGATAACGATCGCTTATGCTTCTTTAGGGAGGTGTAATTTGAGCGTACCAAATTTTGGCGCCGCTGCCGGGGAAATTGGCTTTTAGATTAATTTTAACTACATTATTGAACTTTAGTCAAGTACTTCCTAATTTTACTTTTTCTTTTTTGCTTTTGTCTCTCTCAGGTTCTGACTCCAATGTATGCCAAGCACACGGAGCCAAGGTGAACCATTTACTCCTTACGATCCAGAGTTAAACCAAACTTTGCGAAGAATGAACAATCAAGGAGTTCAAGTTAATCCTATCAGAGGCAACCTAGGTGATGAAGTTGAGTTGCAACCCCCGAGGGTGGTTGGGGGAGACAACCAGGTTCTAACTGAAAATCAATTGGCAGATGTAGTGAGGGTACATGACCCACTAGGCCCTCGACTGCATGACAACTATTGGGGCAACGTAAACATTGTTGACTCAGATGGACCTCTTGTCCTACCCCCTTTGCCTCCGGGGCATACATTTGTAGTGACCAGTAGCTTGATGCAGATGCTTACAGCGAGGGGCTTATTCTTGGGTTTGTCATCGAAGGACCCACATGCTCACATATCCAAGCTAAGGGTGGTTTGCAAGAGTTGTGTGGATCGACCAGACTTGGATATGGATGTCATCGAGTTGCGAGTATTCCCTCTATCACTGACAGCCGATACTGTTGTATGGTCCACTGAGCTTTCTTATAACTCAATTTATACATGGGAACAACTGAAGGATGTGTTCTTAGCAAGATATTATCCAGTATCCAAGAAGCTCAATCACAAAGATAGGGTCAATAATTTTGTAGAATTACCTGAAGAGTCTGTGAGTAGCTCTTGGGACAGATTCACTGCATTTGTAAGAGGTGTTCCGAATCACCGTATTGATGATGAGTCACTCAAGGAATATTTCTATAAAGCATGGAGCACTAGGAGGTCAGATACTCGGAGAAACACATTTGTCGTTCATGCTACGAACAACCAGTCTGCAGAGGAGATTCTTGAGGAGATGGCTCAGATGAGGACTGAGTTGGGGTTGGTATTGAAGCATATGAGCGGAGGTGCAGAGAAGGTAAATGTTGTGAATTACTTGACTAGAATGCCACCACCAGTTGAAGAGTGTTACTACGAAGAGGATGCTTATGCGGTGAATGATCAGATGGGGGGTTTCCGACCAAACGCCCAAGGATCCAACACAGAAAATTGGCGCCAAGGTCAAGGAAACCAAGGTCGAAACTATGGCAACTACAACCGAGAGGGTCAATATGTCCGGGATGGGTACTTCAATCGTGACAACAACTACAACTGAAACAACTATGGAAATAGAAACAATCGGGTTGGACCCTATGTTCCCCCTCAAAATCGGGAATCTTGTACTAGGGAAGCTGGAGGCAATATGGCGCGTATTGAAGATATGATGCATAAGATGATGAGAAGGTTTGATGCAACTGATGAGAATGTGAAGGAGATGAGAAATGACTTGTCTGGTATTGGTCAAAAGGTTGATGCCCATGCAGTGTCAATAAAGCATCTAGAGCAGCAGATGACTCAGTTGTCTACTACAGTGAACCCACGTCAACCTGGCACTCTTCCTAGCAACACCATCCAGAATCCAAAGAATGATGGTCATTGTATGGCAGTTACTACTCTAGGGGGTAAGCAAACCATAGATCCACCTATGCCGTCTGTGGTGGATGTTGAGATTAGAAAAGAAGATGATGTGGTAGAGGTTAGGGAAGAGTCTGAGAATGCGGCAGAGAAAGAAGCGGAGATATCGCAGAAAGTGGTCCCTATACCTAGGCCTCCACCACCTTTTCCACAGAGGTTAGTGAAGAAGACCGAAGATGGTAAATATCGTAGGTTTATTACTATGTTGAAGTAGCTTTCTATCAATGTTCCCTTGATAGAGGCTTTGGAGCAAATGCCTGGGTATGTGAAGTTTATGAAAGATATGGTGTCAAAGAAAAGGTCTATGAGTTTTGAAGATGATGATAGATTGCAGCATTGTAGCGCTATTGCTACAAGATCTCTTGTGTAGAAGAAGTAAGATCCTGGTGCTTTCACGATCCCATGTAATATAGGGTTGTTACACTTTGCTAAGGCATTGTGTAATCTTGGTGCTAGCATCAACCTCATGCCATTGTCTATTTATAAGAAGTTGGGTCTAGGGGATCCAAAGCTTACTATGATGCGGCTACTTATGGCCGATCAAACCGTGAAAAGGCCCATTGGTGTACTCCATGATGTGCTAGTAAAACTGGAGTCGTTCATCTTTCCAGCGGATTTTGTGATTCTTGACTGTGAGGTTGATTTTGATGTTCCCATCATCCTTGGGAGACCATTCCTTGCCACAGGTTGTGCATTAGTTTATATGAAAAAGGGACAGATGAAGTTCAGACTGAACAACGAAGAAGCAACTTTTAATATTTGTAGGTCCATGAAGCAGAGTGGTGAGCTCCAAAGGGTATCTGCTATAACTTACAGAGTTGAGAGTGGAACAGAAGTGCAAATTGAAGAGCGACTTCGTATTGAGGCACTAGTAGCAGTTATGATGAATTTCGATAGTAATGGTATTGAAGAGTACGATGAGTTGGTAGCTGCACTAGATAGGTGTGAATATCGGTCAAAACAAAAGAAGTATTAATTAGACATAAAGAATAGTGAGTCTCCACCAGCGAGACCATCTATTGTGGAAGCACCGAAATTGCAGCTTAAGGCTCTACCACCATATTTAAGATATGTATTCTCGGGCAGAGATAACACTTTGCCGGTAATCATTGTGGCAGATCTAAATGAGAGACAAGAAGAGTGCTTGGTGACTGTGTTAAAGAGGTTCGAGCGAGCAATTGGGTGGACTATTGCAGATATTATTGGGATTCCTCCTGGTATTTGTTCCCACAAAATCCAACTCATGCCAGATCACAAACCTAGTATTGAGCACCAAAGAAGTTTAAATCCACCTATGCAAGAACTAGTTAAAAAGGAGATCATCAAGTGGTTGGATGTTGGAGTTATCTATCCCATTGCAGATAGTAGTTGGGTATTACATATTCAATATGTGCCCAAGAAAGGTGGGATTACTGTGGTGCCTAATGAGAGAAATGAGCTTGTTCCGATGCGGCCCGTGACTGGATGGAGAGTCTGCATGGACTACCGGAAGCTAAACGGTTGGACAGAAAAGGACCATTTCCCTATGCCATTCATGGATCAGATGTTGGATAGACTTGCTGGTAAGGGTTGGTATTGTTTTATTGATAGTTATTCGGGCTACAATCAGATTTTTATAGCTCCGGAGGACCAAGAGAAGACCACCTTCACTTGCCTTTATGGGACTTTCTCATTCAAACGGATGCCCTTTGGGTTGTGCAATGCTCCAACAACCTTCCAGCGTTGTATGATGTCAATATTCTCTGATATGGTGGAGGACACTATTGAGGTATTTATGGATGATTTCTCTGTGGTAGGTGACTCTTTTGATCGATGCCTGAATCATTTGGCTGAGGTACTGAAAAGGTGTGAAGATTGCAATCTGGTGCTAAATTGGGAGAAATGCCACTTTATGGTGAAAGAAGGGATAGTTCTGGGTCATCGGATTTCTGAGAAGGGCATTGAGGTTGATAGAGAAAAAGTAGAAATAATTGAAAAGCTTCCACCACCTATCTCTGTAAAAGGAGTTCGAAGCTTTCTTGGGCATGCAGGTTTCTATAGGAGGTTCATCAAAGATTTCTCTAAAATTGCACATCCATTGTGCAAACTACTCGAAAAGGAGTATAAGTTTGATTTTGATGATGCTTGTCCGAGAGCATTTGGAGAGTTGAAGGAGAAGTTGGTTACTCCACCTTTCATTATTTCACCGAATTGGGGACAACCGTTTGAGGTAATATGTGATGCGAGTGGAGTGGCACTTGGTGTAGTATTAGGACAGAGGTGTGAGAAAAATATCTATCCTATTTACTATGCTAGCAAATCTCTAAATGTGGCCCAGAAGAATTATACTGTGACTGAACAGGAGCTTCTTGTAGTGGTTTTTGCATTCAAAAAATCTCGATCCTACCTGCTTGGTACTAAGGTCATAGTGCATACTGACCATTCTGCATTGAGGTATTTGATGGCGAAGAAGGATGCAAAACCGAGGCTAATTAGATGGGTATTGTTGCTGCAAGAGTTTGATTTTGTGGTAAAGGATAGAAAGGGGACCAAAAATCAAGTTGCCGATCACTTGTCCAGATTGGAGGAAGAGGCTATGTTAAAGCTTGGTGAAGGGGCTGAAATTAATGATGCTTTTCCAGATGAACAGGTATTGGCTGCTTCTCATGATCTGATTCCTTGGTTCGCAGACTTTGCTAATTATTTGGCAAGCGATATTGTGCCCCCGGATTTGTCTTTTCAC
>JAJONT010021211.1:0-35333 GCA_029582345.1 Solanum oplocense x Solanum tuberosum
TTGAAAATTGTAAAAGTGTATGTTGTTTCCCTCCAATTTATTTCACTTGAATTCAAATAAGTGGTTGTAATTTTGAAGTGAAAAGTTGTCATAAGGATAAAATTGTAACTTCACTGTGCTAATCATTGTTGCCTTAATCTGTGTGCCATTTCTAAAGTGGACAACTAAAAAGGGACGGAGGGAGTAGAAGAAAGGAATCTTGGTGGTTGAACTACTCATTCTATAAAAAAAAGATTTTAATTAAATTATAGGAAAAAAGGTTATTGATTTTATCAAAAGACAAAACAGAAAACAAACTAGAAAAATAGTTTCACTTGGGCAAATGAGCAAATATGTATACTCGATAATCATTACTTATTAAATGTTTTGATATCCCCATTATGCAGAGTGAGTAAAATATTGAGAGATTATGTAGTCTTTACCAAATACTCATGAAAGAGTCCAGCAATGATTCAATGGCTGAAGATATTGTTCTTCAACCAAACAAAGGTGGTGGTTCCTTTGTCGAAGATAACCAATCCTATTAAACAATAAAATGGTGTCATGAAAAAAGAGAACTTAGACAAACATGTTATAGCATTCCGTCAACAAGTCTTAATGAAAATATACCTAAATTTATTGCCGGCCCGTCAATTTTGACTTGATATGCCACATCAACATTCTAGCATGACCTTCGCCCTAGTCAACTATGAGGAAAAACATAAGTTTCATGATTAAACCATATGCTAAATGGGATATACATATTCCTTACTTGATGAAGAATTAGTAGAACAGTGCATTAGCTATTTCTTTTGATAAGTTGTACAGACTACAGTTACTACTTTGGTAAATAATACTCTACTAAAATTTAGAAAAAACTAACATTGAAGCTAATGTAGGCTCTTTCGAACAACTTACTTCCTAAATCTACACCGCAAACTATAAACATATGACACCTGAGCCTAACTCAACCTCAGAAGCTAGATCATAGGGGAGGATTGCCCAAGTCCATACATGCAAACCATCAGTACATTCCCCAACCAATGTGAGAATTTTACGCACCATAACAACCCCCTTCATGCCCAGGTCCGACTGGAGCGTGGACCGGGAGCCCAAACAGAGATGGACATACTATGTAAAAAACACCCCCTTCACACCCAGGCCCGACTAGAGCATGGACTGAGAGCCCAAGCGGAGATGGACATACCATGTAAAAATACCAGGAGACCAAACATGGATAGATCTGGCTTGGTTACAATGTTAAGATATCAGGAGCCCAAAAGCCCAAACCTTTCGTGCCTAGGCCCAACTAAAGTGTGGATCGGGAGCTCAAATGGGGATGGACCTGTCTATGATATCATGTAAAGATATGACACCTAACCTAACTCAATCCCAAAAGCTAGCCCATGAGAGAGGATTGGTCAAGTTTATATAAGCAAACCATCAATCCATTCTCCAACCAATGTGAAACTTTTACCCACTTTAAACTAACACAGTGCCTTTCCAAACTGTTAAATTTGCCACAACAAGTTGAAGTTTCATTAGAGAAGGACAGGGAACTTGCTGGTTGAACTACTCATTCTACAAAACAAATATGGTGGTTCCTCTGTGAAACATAACCAACAATAACAACAACCCTGTTAACAGTAAAATTGTGTTATGAGAAAAAAGGAGCGCCAAAAACTTATCATAGCATTCCTCTAACAAGTCTAAATAAAAATTTACCTACTGTAATTGTCTGCCGCTCATACGATTTGGCTTAATTTACCATTGAGACGTTTTAGAATAATGTTGGAACCAGCAACCTATAAGGAAACAAACATAAATTTGCATTAGAAGAAAAACAATTTGGTTCAAGTGGACAATCAGAATGCTGAAAGTATAGCACAGATGCAATTGATTGATAATCTTACATTTTTTTATGTCAAAATAATTTCACGAAAAAGTATTAAATTACTTATACAAAACTTCTTTTCTGGAACTCGTTGAAAATAAGACTCTATTTAAAAATGCAACTCAAAAACAGAGACTTACGTCTGTCCTTAATTATCCTCCCACCTACTTCAAATTCTTGGAATATGGGAAATTTTCGACCACTGGGAGTTGGTGCAACTTTCGTCAAACTTTGGGCAGCCTTCAATTTGCAGGTTCCGTAATTTAGTGAGGTGTCGCATGACATCTCGGGATGACAAATGCTCTTTTTTTTTCTTTTTCAAACTCTAGTTTTTCGTAGTTCTGTAAAATTAATTGTTCCAAAGAAACAAGGTTGCTGAGCCCATTGGATAGAGTTTCTAACAGTGGTCATTCATTGATCACCTGATACTGTAATTTACACATGACCTGAGAAGTCCAGACGTTGTAGCTGTTTGCACCCTGTAGTTAATTAAGGTCGAAACCCAGAAAAAGAACGAAGGAGAACTTATGAATAATGACACATAAGAACTATAAAGCAATGAAGAACAGGAAAGAAGAGAAAACTTTATTTGAAAATGCAGTATTTTTCCACTGCCTAAGACTTACAATTATAATAAAGAACTAACTTCAGACATAACAACTAACACTCCTCTTGGTTTAGGAACTGTTGATTCCTAAATTTTCTCTGAAAAACGCAAACTTGCCAAGGGAAAGGGGCTTGGTGAAAATTTCAGCAACCTGCTCATCACTATTGCAGTAAAGAAGCTTCACATCTAAATGTTTCTGCACGTCTCTTAAGAAAAAACAACTTAATATTGGAATGCTTTGTTGTTGCATGAAATATTGGATTATTAGCAATAGAAATTGTAGCTTGGTTATCAATAAAAACCTCAGTCCGTTCTTTTTGCTCCATATTCAGATCACACATAATTTTCCTCAACCATAAGACTTGATTCACAGCTATTGTTGCAACAATAAATTCTGCCTCGGCTATTGATTGTGCTACTATATCTTGTTTCTTGGAATACCAAGAGAAAGCTCGTGATCACAGATTGAAATAGAAACTTGAAGTACTCTTCATATCAGGTGCACCTCCCCAATCACTATCGGAGAATCCGTTAAGTATAAACTTTTGACTTTTGTGAAACTTAACACGATAGTTGATAGTTCCCTTGATGTATGACAATTCTTGTAGCTGCTATCAAGTGTAAATCACTTGCACAATGCATGAACCGAGACAAAAAACTCGCTGCATACAGAATATCAGGCCCCTAGTTGCAGTCAAATACATCAGGAAACCAATAAGACTTCTATAACATGCCTCATCCACCTTTTATTCCATCATCTTTGTAAAACTTTTCCCTTTGGTTCATTGGAGTACTCATAACTTTGCAGTCTTCCATATGAAACTTCTTTAGGATTTCTTGAGCCTCTTTTATCTGGCAAATGAACACATTGTCTTCATTTTGTATGATCTCCACTCCAAGAAAGTACGTCATCAGTCCAAGGTCTAAATCATTTCAAAGACCTTCATCATTTCTAATTGGAAGTCCTCAATTAGGAAAACCTTACATCATGTGACAAAAAGATCGTCAACATACAAAAAAATAATAACTATGTTAGCACCTGTGATAAAGGCTTATGTTCCTAGATGTTTTGATGATCTCCTCACAAGTGCAGGGACCTGGTCCTCTGCAGAGTATGAATACTCGTCCAGTGTCATAGTTCTGAACAGCTGTAAAGCTGTCCGCGTCAGAAAGTTGGTGAAGGAGCGGAGTACTTCACCAATCAGAAGCGACGAGGTTGTTTGTACATTGGATAATAATTCTTCTTGTCTAATATATTCAACACACAAACAACAAGTCAATCATTCATTCAAAGAGAGATACATTCAAACTTCAAAACAACAAGGGACCTGATAGAAGTGCGTCTATTTGCTTTCAGTACCAGCTGCATTTGTTTGCTTGTAATAGTGCTTATATTGTAGGATTCATTTCACTTGTGAAAGAAACGTTTCAACCTTGTGTGAATCATTGTAAGAACTAGGTTAAGGGTAACTTAGTTGCTTACTCTAAAGTCTACTCTAATTGGCTAGGATTAGTGTAGTGGTAGTGTTGTATCTGCTCTGGCTCACCTAAGTAATAGGAGGTATTGCTTAGAGTTGGGATTAAGAGGCAAATTTTAGTTTCTAAACTGGCTTTTACTTTTGCTTGAGAAGATTAGTGAAAGCAGTTTGAAAAGTCCTGGTAGGCTAGGTCGTGGTTTTACTCCCTTGAGCAAGGAGGTTTACACGTAAAGTTGATTGTCAATCTTTACTTTCAGCATTCGTTCTTTACTGTTTATTATTGTTACTGTGTTGAGGACTTGGTCCCATCTACATAGGTGGATGCATACATTCCAACAAGTGGTATCAGAGCTTGACTTTTCAGTTTGGTTAATACCAAGAAACGAAAAGATCTTAAAGGAATGGTTGCTCCACCCAATATGGAGGAAGGATAATCTTCCACCAGGTCACGTCGTTTCAATGGCCAATACTATGGATGGTGGAAGAATCAAATGCACGATTACATCAACACTGAGGACTCTGAGTTGTGGGACATTATCCTTGATGGACCATATTTTCCTACAAAGGAGGTGAAGGATGGAGAGCTTACCACTATTGTTGTTAAAACCAGAAAAGACTACAATGAGGCAGACATGAAAAGAACTACAAGACAAAGAAGATCCTTGTATGTGGAATTGGAGCGGATGAATACAACAAAATATCCGCTTGTGAGACTGCCAAGGAGATTTGGGACTGTCTTCAAACAACCAATGCAGGAACCTAATGAGTGAAAGAGTCTAAGGTTGATATGCTCACCACTCAGTACAAAAATTTCAGCATGAAGGAAGGGGAAACCATCTTTGAGATGAACTCAAGATTCACCTCAATCACCAATGAGCTGAGAGGCCTGGGTGAGCTTATTCCTATCAGCAAGAAAATTCGCAAGATCCTCAAAGTGCTTCCTAAATCTTGGGAAAGCAAGGTGGATGCCATAACAGAAGCCAAAGATTGAACGACTTTTCCCATGGATGAACTGATTGGGAATCTTCAGACCTACGAGATGAACAAGAAGCAGAGAATGACTTTGAAGGAAGGAAAGAAGGAGAAGTCCATTGCTTTGTAAACATCTCAAAGTGAGGTGACTGGGGAGGAGGATGAGATGACTTATGTCAGTAGAAGATTTCAAAAGATCATAAAGAAGCATGGGGGTTTCCAAAAAAAAGTCTCTACTAGTAGAACTGCCACTGCAAATGATATGTGCCATAAATGTGGCAAGCCTGGTCACTTTATGAGAGATTGCCCCAGTCAAAAGAAGGAAACTCATGACACCAAACATCGCAAGAGGGACCTGGTCCCAGACAATATTCGGAGGAAGGCTCATGCTGATCAGTTGGTGAGAAAAGCCTTTGTTGTATGGGGAGATGATTCAAGTGAGTCAGAAGAAGATGCAGAAAGCCATGAAGATGTATCAATGATGGCCATTGAAGATGATGAAAATGTTTTCAACTCCATTTTATCCTTGATGGCTAAGTCCGATGATGAGGAAGATCCAGTTGAGGTAACTCTTTTTGATCTTAAAGATGATTTAGAAAATTTTCCTGTTGAAAAATTGAGGAAACTTGTTACCCTACTTATTGATTCCATTGATGAACGGACCACTGAAAACTTAATGTTGAATGAAAAATTGAGTTTGTGTGAGGATGAGAATTCAGCTCTCATGTCTCAAGTTTCTAAAATGAGCTTAAGGATAAGTACTCTAGAAACTAGCAATATAACTCCTAATGAGGATCCTGGTACTTTAGAGAGTGGAAAGGAAAGCTTAGCATCTTTGAGGAAGAATTAGAAGAAAAGCTTAAAATTTTGGAGTCTAAGCTAGCTGCTTCTCTTGAAACTAATTCCCAACTGAGAAAGGATCTAAGTAGGATCAAGGATGAGCAAAGCCACTCTCTAAAGTGGACTGATTCCTCTAAGATACTCTCTAACCTATCCAATCAGAGTTTCAATGGAAAGAAAGGGCTGGGATGCAGACCAATAGAACCTCCCTATAATCCTCATAGCAAATATGTGTCTGTATCTGAAAGTCTATTGTGCACTCACTGTGGGCGTAATGGTCACCTAAAAGAAAAGTGTGAGAGTCTGCGAAGAGCAAAAGAAAAACATGTGAAATTTGTCAGATCTGAAAACAATGATAAAAGGGAACACAAGGGACCTGGTCCCCATTATCGTTTCAATAAGAACATTTTTCCTTCCTAGACATGAAGGTTTCTTATTAAGACTTTTGATTGTTATTGGGAACTCCATTTGAAGTGGGTTCCTAAATCTAACAAGTGATTCTTATGCAGAAGAGAGGAAGGAGTCAATGCTGGTAGATGGACAGTGGATGCTCAAGGCACATGACTGGAGACATTTCAAACTTCCTCTCTTTGAAAGCACACCAAGGTGGTGGTGTGTCATTTGGTGGTGGAAAGTAGGGCTCTATCCTTTGTATTGGCAGGATAGGGAGATCTGCTGATAATTCAATAAACAATGTACACTATGTGGAGGGTCTAAAATACAATCTTCTGAGTATTTCACAAATCTGTGATAAAGGAAATGAAGTCAAGTTCATGGCTGATAAATTTTTGGTTACAAGTCGCATTACCAAAGGGTTGTCATGTCTGCTACTAGAGTTAAACATATGTATGTTACAGATCTGGATTCCATTGAGGGAGATGATCTATCCTGTTAAAGTGCTCAAAACTGATGATGCAGATCTGTGGTATCGGCGATTAGGCCATGTGAGTACTTCATTGCTGAACAAACTTGTTACAGGGGACCTGGTCCACGAATTGCCAACACTAAAGATTTCAAATGTCAAAGTTTGTAAGGCCTATGCTAAAGGGAAATAGACTAAGTCATCATTTGAGGCCAAGAAGGGAGTCAGTACAACGAGACCTCTAGAGCTGCTCCACATGGACTTATGTGGACCCATCAGAATCCAAAACAGAGGAGGTAAGAAATATATTCTTGTCATTGTTGATGATTTTTCCAGGTTCACTTGGAACATGTTTCTGTGAACGAAAGATGAGACAGCAGGACAACTAATCACATTTGCCAAAGCCATCCAATTGAAGCTAATTGGCAAGATAGCCAGTATCAGATCTGATCATGGAACGGAGTTTGAAAGCTATTTACTTGAAGGGTTCTGTGCAGAAAATGGGATCAATCACAACTTCTCAGCACCAAGAACTCCTCAACAAAATGGAGTGGCTGAAAGAAAGAATAGAACTCTGGTGGAGATTGCTAGAACTATGCTGATCGATTCAGGACTTGCAATGAATTTTTGGGCTGAAGCAGTTAATACAGCCTGCTATGTGACAAACATGTGTCTTATCAGATCTATCATTAAGAAAACACCTTATGAGCTATTAAATAACAAAAAACCTTCAATTGCTCATCGTAGACCATTTGGGTGCAAATGCTTGGTGCTGAATAAAAAGGATGATCTAGGCAAGTTCGATGCCAGAAGTGATGAAGGTGTATTTGTTGGGTATTCATCTATAAGCAAGGCATACAAGATGTTTAACAAACGAACTCTTGTTGAAGAAAGCATGCACGTCAATTTTGTTGAATTGGGTACAAGAAATGAGAACAATGAACACTATGAGGTTGAGGAACTGATGAACAAGCAGCAGGATGATCAGGGTACAAAAGAAAAGGATGCAGAACACTCAGGAGGACATGGTCCCTCAGGTTCATCACAGAAAATAGTGTCTCAACATCTTGAAGAAGGTAAAGGTGATTCTGATGCTGACAGAGAAGAAGAAATTACCAGAAAGTCTGGATGGAAGCATCAATCTTCACATCCACTGGACAATCTCATCTCTCCACTTGACTCCGGAATTCAAACTAGATCTAAATCAAGAAATCTAGTTGCTCACTTAGTATTCATGTCAGCCATTGAACCAAAGAACATCAAAGAAGCATTGCAGGATGTAGACTGGGTAACGTTAATGCAGGAGGAACTTCATCAGTTTGAGAGAAGCATAGTGTGGCACCTAGTCCCCAGACCAATTGACAGAACTATTATTGGGACTAGATGGGTCTTCAGAAACAAACTTGATGAGCATGGCATATTTACTAGAAATAAATCAAGGCTTGTAGTGCAAGGTTACAACCAAGAAGAAGGGATTGATTATGATGAGACATTTACCCTTGTAGCTAGAATGGAAGCCATCAGAATCTTGATAGCGTTTGCAACCCACATGGAGTTTAAGCTATTTCAAATGGATGTCAAGAGTGCTTTCTTGAATGGGAATCTGAAGAAGGTATATGTCAAACATCCTCAGGCTTTGAAGATGCAAACCTGCCCAATCATATGTTGAAACTGGACAAAGCTTTGTATGGGTTAAAGCAAGCTCCCAGAGCTTGATATGAACGCCTATCAAAATTCCTGCTAGCAAATAGGTTCAAGAGAGGTAAAATTGACAACACTTTGTTCTTGAAATCTAGAGGTAAGGAATTGCTTATTATGCAGGTGTATGTTGATGATATCATATTTGGAGCTACTTCAGACCCACTGTGCAAATAGTTTGCTGTGTTGAGGAGCAGTGAGTTCGAAATGAGCATGATGGGTGAGCTCACTTTCTTCCTAGGCTTGCAAATCAAACAAACCACTCAAGGGATTTCAATATGCCAAGAGAAGTATATCAAGGAGCTACTCAAGAAATTCAATCTTGTTGAGGCAAAGGTGTTGGATACTCCTATGAGCACCCATGTGAAACTTGATAGAGATGAAAATGGTGTGGAAGTCAATCAGACCATATATAGGGGAATTATTAGGTCACTCATGTACCTCAGTGCAAGTAGGCCAGATATAGTTTCGGTGTAGGGATGTGTGCAAGATTACAAGCAACACCAAAAGAGTCCCACCTGAAGGCAGCCAAACGTATCCTGAGATACCTGAAGGGAACTCAGAACCTAGTCCTCTTCTACCGTACTGGTGACTCTTTTGATCTTATAGGCTATGTTGATGCTGATTATGCAGGTTTTCTGATTGATCGAAAAAGTACATCAGGCATGGCACACTTCCTGGGATCAACTTTGATTTCATGGGGAACAAATAAGCAGAATTCTGTGGCATTGTCTACCGCAGAGGCAGAGTATGTGGCTGCTACATCATGTTGTGCACAACTATTATGGATCAAGCAATAATTGTAAGACTTTGGTGTACTCACAAACACCATCCCTCTCATTTGTGATTACATTAGTGCCATGAATATGGCCAAGAATCCTGTCTAGCATAAGAGGACCAAGCATATAGATGTGAGGCATCATTTTCTGAAGGACAATGTTGGAAAGCAGAATGTGGTGATGAAGTTCTGCAAGACTGAAGATCAGGTGGCTGACATCTTTACAAAGGCTCTAAGTAAAGAATCCTTCATAAAAAATAGGTTGAGGCTAGGGATGCACAAAATCACATGATTCCTTAACAATATTGTACAAATTTCCTTCTTGCGGACTATGTGAAGGAGGGCAGGTATCTATACTTGTTTTTAATGTTTGTCATAAAAGAATTCATCTTAGGTACATCAATGCAGGTATACACTAATGTATGTATAGCTGCAGGGATGAATTAATCACACAGGCAGGGTTACAAACTAAAAGAAGGACATGGTCCTCACGAGGTTAGTATCACTTATGCTCCACTGTCTAAATGTCAACATCATTGCCACCTGTCACTCGCCCATTCATCGCGTCAGTTTCAGATGTCTTTTCATTTTAAATCCAACCGTTGCCACTGTTGAGGACCCCATACCCTTTTAACTTTTTGGTATAAAATCCCTATCTAAGTGAATCAAGTTCATTGTTCTTCAACAAATTCCCTTGAAGATTCACTTGCCCTCACTGAAAAAGATTTGTCTCTTAGTTGCCTTTTTTTCTTTCCAACAATGTCTAACCCAGATTCCTCTTCAAAGACTCCACTCTCCCAAGAAGTTGAAAACCCTAGTTCCTTCGACTTCTCCATTCCTACTCCTGAGGAATCTCCCTCAACTCTAGTCTGTGGGGCTGGTGAAATGGCTGATTCTGTCACTCCTCAGACAGAAGTCGTATCCTCTCCTGTTTCCCCTTCTGACAAGGCCTTGGTCTGTACCCCCACCCTAGTGTTGTCTGGTGACAAATCTCATAAATCAGAGGCTCAATCTATGACTAAACCTGGTGCTGAACTTTTCTCTGAAGAAATAGAAGTTGGGTCAATGGCTGTGTCGTCAACCATATCTGAAAAGCTGTTTGAAGGAGATCTGCTAGAGGGAAAGGGTCCGGACTCTTGTATACTTACAGCAAGGGCAGAACTAGTGGTTGTTCAAAGTTTAGCCTCACTAAGAGGAGATACTCAACCCACATTGTTGGACCAAGAGCTGAGGTCACCGGATCAGGTCCCTCACAGAAGTGAACCTATCTTCGACCAAACATCAAAATCCTTAGATATTGGGAGCGATAAGGAAGAAGAAGAAGAAGAGATTCTATTAAAATGGAACTCAAAAGGAATGCGAGAAGGAAATAAATCTCAAGAAAATGTCCTTGAATTGGAAACAATTAAAGGCACACCTAGTATTGCCATTGTTGAGGAATTTGCTAAACAAGAAAAGAAGTGTCAAAGAAAAGGGAAGGGAAAGTTGGTACTGACTCATCCTAAAGGAGACAAAAGAAAGTATGTTACAAAAAGTGAAACACAAAAGGTTATGGGAAGTGCGATTGCCGCAAGTAAGGCCCAAACTGAGAGAAATAGGAAGAGGAGGAGTGAATAGGTTGAACCTTAACAACCTGTTCCCCTGTCCATTAAGATCAGTGAAACTGAATCTGAGGATGCAGCCAAGTATGTGGAAAAAAGGAGAAGAGAGGTTGAGGAAGAAAGGGTTAAATCCAAAGGAGATAAAAAAGGAGGGGAATAAATTACCTGCAAGGAGGGTGAAGGTTAGAAAGCAGACACCTCTTGAAAAAAGGAAAAAGGCAATTGAAGGAACAACCCGTAAAGGGACCTGGTCCCAGGGTTGGAGATCAAATCGAATAAAAGGAATTGACTAGAGAGGAGTGGATAGAGAAAATGGAACAACAAAGAGTATTGAATGGTAGAGTCTTCGATCCTGACATTCTTACAAATTTTGGGATGGCCAATCTGGTTGACGCTATCACCATTCAAGGATGCAATCATCTTTTTGAATCACCAGTTCCATACTTGCACGAACCTGAAGTGCGTGAATTCTTCTACAAGATGGAATTACTGGAAGGGGGTGGAATCAAAACCATTGTCAAGAATGTGGAGATTCATCTTGATGAAGAAACTCTAGGAATCATTCTTGGAGTGCCTGTGGTGGGAATTCGAACTGTTGAGGGTTGTAAACCAATTGGTGATTCTCAAAGTTTGCTACCAAACGAGGAGATGCCAAGCGTGCAGGGCTTCCTAAGAAGTTTCTTAAGGGGGAGTATCAGCTGTTGTTTGAGTTCATTAACAAAGTAATGGTGCCTAGGACTGAGAAGAGAATAGTGGCTTCTGCTGCCGATCTTTTTTTCATGGAAAAGCTTGATGAGCTTGAGGAAATCAACCTCCCTGCTATTATGCTGGAACATATGCATAGAGTAATGTTCACTCTGTCTACTCTTCTGGAATGTGAGTGCATTGAGGGACAGGCTAGGGGCAGATCTCAAATGACGGGTGTGTTGGAGCAGCAGGCAACTCTTAAGAGGGAGGTAACTGATCTCACCAAGATTCTGAGCGACAAGGAAGTTGAAATCACTAGGCTCAAGTTTGAATTGCAGAAGGCTGTTTCCAGGGGACCTAGTACCAGTGAGGGTTATGCGCAGGTGCTCAAAGAGTTGAGGGATAAAAACACAATGCTGCTGAAGACAAATGCCTCTCTCAATGAAAAAATTAAGTCCCTAAACAAGCAACTGATACAGGCCCATGAGAGTGCAAATGAGCGCATGATGATGTTGATGCGTACTTTTAATCCCTCTCATCCTCCGTCCTAAATGTGTCTTGTCTCTTTAGTTGTCCTTTTGTTGTTCCACCTTATTATCCTAAACACTTGTGGCTTTGTGTTGTTTTGACTGACTACAGTGGTCAGTATTTGTGACCTAATTCTACTTATGTTTCTACCCTGTTCATGTGTGGCTTGAATATACGCTGTCATACGCATGTTCTGTGTGGCCCATGGCCCTAAATTATTTCATGCCTCGCATTTTAACTTGAATATGTGTACTGCTCCACCTTTTCAATGATGTCAAAAGGGGGAATTGTTGTCTGCAATTTGTTCAGGGATTAAGGGGGAATCGATTAAGGTGGAATACCAGTGATCGAAATTGAATGAATGTTTGTTCACTCATGAGGAGTTAATTCAGGTTGTTTGTCATCATCAAAAAGGGGGAAATTGATAAAGGCTTATGTTCCTAGATGTTTTGATGATCTCCTCACAAGTGTAGGGACCTGGTCCTCTGCAGAGTATGAATACTCGTCTAGTGTCAAAGTGCTGAACAACTGTAAAGCTGTCCTCATCAAAAAGTTGGTGAAGGAGCAGAGTACTTCACCAATCAGAAGATACGAGGTTGTTTGTACATTGGATAATAATTATTCTTATCTAATATATTCAACACACAAACAACAAATCAATCATTCATTCAAAAAGATCTACATTCAAGCTTCGAAACAACAAGGGACCTGATAGAAGTGCATCTATTTGCTTTCAGTACCAGCTGCATTTGTTTGCTTGTAATAGTGCTTATATTGTAGGATTCGTTTCACTTGTGAAAGAAACGTTTCAACCTTGTGTGAATCATTGTAAGAACTAGGTTAATGATACCTTAGTTTCTTACTCTAAAGTCTACTCTAATTGGTTAGGATTAGTGTAGTGGTAGTGTTGTATCTGCTCTGGCTCACCTAAGTAATAGGAGGTATTGCTTAGAGTTGGGATTAGAAGGCTAATCTTAGTTTGTAAGCTGGCTTTTACTTTTGCTTGAGAAGATTAGTGAAAGCAGTTTGAAAAGTCCTGGCAGGCCAGGTCGTGGTTTTACTCCCTTGAGCAAGGAGGTTTCCACATAGAGTTGATTGTCAATCTTTACTTTCAGCATTCGTTCTTTACTGTTTATTATTGTTACTGTGTTGAGGACCTGGTCCCATCTACATAGGTGGACACATACATTCCAACAACCTATACGCTTAATATAAAGTGTAGACACATATATTCTCTTCCTAAAGCCTAAACTTAGCAAATGATCGTCAATCTTGCTATACCAAGCTCTTGGTGTTTGCTTTAAACTATAGAGAGCTTTCTTTAGCAAATAAACCTTGTTTTCGTGCCCCTTGACAACAAGACCATCTGCTTGCTCAACATAAATTCCTTCTAGAAAAGACCATTGAGAAAGGTAGACTTAACATCAAGTTGATAATCTTTCCAACCTTTTTCCACTGCAATGGCTAGTAGCAATCTGATTACGTCAAGTTGAGAAAATGGTGCGAAAGAATCTGAGTAGTCTACTCCAAAAATCTGAGCCTAACCGTTCACTACAAGCCTCGTTTTGTGTTTGTTGATAGAACCATTAGCATTTAGCTTTGTCCTGAAGATCCATTTTACACCAATGATCTTTCTATCTAGACGTTTCTCAACAAGCACCCAGATCTAATTTTTCTCGATCATCATCTCCTCTTTCATTGCTACTACCTATTTGTCATCCCTTTCCTCCTCATAGCCAGTGGCAGAGTCCGAATTTTCTAAGGTTCAAAATCTGTAAAAATAGACATATGAAGTAGTAGAAGGGGGTTCAACATATACTATATATGCATAAAAAATGATTTTAGCCATGTATAAATAATATAATTTTCCGCCTAATGGGGTTCGGATGAACCCCCTTACTATAAGGTGGCTCTGCCCCTGCTCATAGCTTACGGGCTCACAAATTGCAGAATGGCATCTTTCATAGATATCAAAGATCAACCGCTTGCCTCTAACAGGAGGATCATCTACAAGAACTTCTGTATTTAATAGACTGTCAACTGGTGGATTGTTTCTGGGCTACTCCCGATTCCAGTGTTGGGCCTCAATGAAGTGGACATCTTTACTTACGACAATATTCTCCGTTTGAGGTCCATAGACCTTATATGCTTTGGAGAAAATACTGTATCCTATAAAGATTCTAGGAATTGCCTTCATATCAAGCTTATCTCTTTTAACCTGTGCTATATAAGAGAAACACAAGAAGCCAAAAATTCTGAGAAATTGCAATGAGGGTTTATGACCATGCCATGCTTCATATGGTGTTTTATCCTTTACAGATCTAGAAGAAAGTCTGTTTTGCAAAAAGAAAAATAGCAGTGCTGGCAGCCTCTGGCCAAAACCTTTTTGGTAGATGTTTCTCATGTAGCATGCACTTAGGCATCTCTAATATAGTTTTGTTTTTCCGGTCACTAACTCCATTTTGTTGTGGAGTATAAGGGAGTGATAGCTGATGTTCTCTACTCGCTTTATCACAGAGTAATTTGAACTGATTTGAAGTGTACTCCTTCCCATTATTAGACCTTAAAGTCATAATTTTGCAGCCACTTTGATTTTCCACCTTTGCCGTAATATTCCAAAACACATCAACTACCTCTGACTTGAATTTCAAGAAAAAAAATCCAGGTCACTCTTGTTAGATCATCAATAAATTCAATGTAGTAAAGACTACCATTTAAATATGGTGTTCTGTGAGGTCCACACAGGTCTGAATGATTGAGCTGTAGCTTTTTTAATGCTCTCCAAGTTGTTTTGGGAAAGGACAACCCGTTCATCTTTCCAAGTAAACAAGCTTGGCAATCTGTCCATCGATTTTGCAATCTTGGTAGATCATTCACAAGTTCCTTTCTTTGCAAGAACATCATACCTTGATGATGAAAATGACCCATTTTTATGCCAAACTTTAGTAGAATTGTCTAACATAAGAAAAGTTGTATGCTCTTCTTCCAAAGGATTGAGCGGGAAACACCTCCCCTCCATTTTGACCTTGAATATCGTATCTCCTGATGGATATTCTATGACACATGTTTTTTTTAAAGAACATATTTAATTTGTTCTCCATTAATTGACCAATAATGAGAAGGTTTTGATCAAGGACTGGAACATACAAAACATTTGCAATAAACATAGTTCTAAAGCCACTGGTAATAGCTATGGCGCCTTTGCCTTTCAGAGCAATACACTCGCCATTTCCAATTTTAACTTTCTTTTTCCTAGTGTTCCACAACTCTTTGAAAAACATCTTATCAAATGTCATGTGGTTAGAGCAACTGCTATCAATTAATCAAATTTCACTTGAATCTAGGCTTGTAACAAAGAGGTGATCTTCTTCTTCTCGATCAACAACTTGAGCTTCAACTTCAGGCTGCTAAATTTTGGCTTTACAAATCACAACTTCATGACCCTATTGATTGCACTTGCTGCATTTTGCATCAAGTCTCCTCCAACATTTGAAATGAGGGTTACCTTTTTTTCCACAACGTCGACAAGGAGGATAGTTAGCCTTCTTGCTTTTAGCAAAATTCTCACTATTCCATCCTTGTATCTTCTTGTTTCTTCCATCATCTTGATGTTTAACTAATAGGGCTCCTTCAACAACTCCTTCTTGTCTCATTACACGTTGTTACTCTTGTGCTTGAAAAGCACTTATGAGCTGTGCTAGTGTAATTTTGGACAACTCCTTAGTATTTTCTAAGGTTGTGACAATAGCCTCAAATCTTTCAGGTACTGTTACAAGGATTTTCTTAACAATCCTTGAATCGTTAAAAGTGGAACACAACAATTTTTGCTATATTAAAAAGTCGGTGAGAATACTCCTTTAAGGTTTCACTTTCCTTCATCCTTTGCAGCTCAAACTCACGTACTAAATTTAGAACGTTCATCCCTCAAATTCTTTCATCTCCTTCATGCTTAGTCTTGAGATAATCTCATACCTCTTTTGCTGACTTCAGGGACATGATACTAGTAAAGATGGTGGATGAAACTACTGTATACAAGCATGCCCTTGCTTTTCATTTCATGGTTTTCCTTTCCTTGTGATTTTTAATCTGCACAATTGTGAGATTATATTTGGGAAGGGAACAATCTTGTAATCATCTTCTACAGCTTGCTAGAGACCCAAAGCTTCTAGATATGTTTGCATTCTAACTATCCAAATCTAATAACTTTCTCCATTGAAGAAAAACTTGCTTCTGTGTCCATGGAGTTCACTAAAATAGATTAATGAACACAGAAAAGTACCCCAAGAATTAAAAGCTCTGATACAAATTGTTGTTAATTAAGGTGGAAACCTAGAAAAGAACAAAGGAAAACTTATGAATAATGAAAGATAAGAACTATAAAGCAATGAAGAACAACAAAGAAGAGAGAACTTTATTTGAAAATGCAGTATTTTTCCATTGCTTAAAACTTACATTTTTAATAAAGAACTAACTTCATGGTCCTAAAAATCAACAACAAATCTGCTGAAGATAAACAAAATCCAAAAGACTAGGTAAAGAAGTTATTTGAAGAAAACTAAAGCTAATTTATTGCAGTAAATAAATAAAAGGTTTCAGACCTACAACATAGCAACTAACACACCTCACTATCGTTAATAATACAAGAGAAGTAAGGTTGCCAAATCTATGAGGAAGATTCTCGATTCTGAAATCATATATCCAGATCACTGTTAGGTTAGAGAGTTGCATAAACTGGTAAGGCAGAGAATCCCAGTGCAAACGTCCTACCACACACAAACAATGAAGGGAGAACATCTGCTGAATGCCATTAAATATCAATTGGAATGCCTTAAAATCCACCATCTCTGATAAAGGAACAATTTCCAAATGTCGTAACCCAGTGAGACCGTGAACGCTTCATGCGGGTATACTTATCAATTTGGGACATTCTGACATATCCACAAATGAAAGAGAAGGTATTTCCCACACATGTAAAGGCAAGGAAATCAAGTTGTTACAATTGCTGACTGTCAAAATTGCTAGAGACCGACATTGCTCTAGCATTCCACTTGGTATTTCAAGATTTCAATAAATATGAGCTTTGCACTTTAAAAGAATGAAGGTGAAAGTGACTAACAATTGAATTATGCTAGAATATCTTATGTACGATGTATATCACAAAGTGTACATGATCAAATATAATATGTGCTATTACAATTAAACTGAGCCAGTTCACGAATAATCCCAATCAAACTTATAGGATGACACAATAAAAAGAGTTTTTGAGTATTTAAAACATACTCAAAACTATGCTTTGCATTATAACAAAAACCAATAGTATTGGAAGGATATAAAGATACAGATTGGATTACTGGGTCAAATGAAGTAAAATTCATGAGTGGATATGTATTTACTCTTGGTAGAGGATCGGTCTCCTATAAATCTTCCAAACAGACACACATCACTTGCTCTACAATGGAATCTGAGTTTATCACTCTAGATAAGACCGATGA
The DNA here is from genome assembly GCA_029582345.1 of Solanum oplocense x Solanum tuberosum. Lineage (NCBI taxonomy): Eukaryota > Viridiplantae > Streptophyta > Magnoliopsida > Solanales > Solanaceae > Solanum > Solanum oplocense x Solanum tuberosum. Next base: position 17,417 of record JAJONT010021211.1, read on the forward strand.
AGAAGCTGAATGACTCCCAAATTTCTTTTTGGCCCAAACCTTTGGCACCAGTATGCATACACTGTGATCATCAAGTTGCATTAGGTAGGTCATGGATCATTATGTATAACGGAAAGTCTCATCATATAAGACGTAGACATAATACCGTTAGTGAATTACTCTCTAGTGGTTCTTTCACAATTGACTATGTGAAGTTAAAGAATAATGTGTCAGATCCACTTACAAAAAGGCCTAATTGAAGAAAGAAATGGAAGATCATCTAAGGAAATGAGTTTAAGGCTTAGGATAAGTCATCATGGTGGTAACTCTATCTAGCAGACTGGAGATTCCAAGTGATAAGTTCAAGAAGATCAAACAAATTTGTGACTGACGGTTCAATGGTATCAAATAACTCAATCCATTCTTGTGATAAAGACAATGTTTAAGAAAAAGGATAAAACATTAAGTCTTTTTAACGAGTTAATAAAACTTAAATTTCTAATGGTTTATAATTTTCACACATTTGACCAAATATTGTATCTACATGATGACACGGTTAGGAATCATTTATGTGAGTGTGAAAATGTAAGCCTCTTCAAAGTGAATGATTGTAAAAGCCTATTGTCTATACACTCATTGAACCAGGAGGTGTTCATGGTTGAAACAAACACAACTGTGTGAACCATAGAAGGTAAAAGATTGACTGTATGACATGTGGTTGTCTAGGTGTACACCAAAGCTTGACGGTTCAAAGATATTAAATCTACCGATTGACTGAGTATATCTGACATATGTTTACTACGGAAGTTTAAAGGGAAACATACTTATTTAGATGCAATTAATTCTTACTTTAAAAATACACACTTGTTTGTTTCTTTTTCTTAGAGTCATTCCCATTCATTCAAAGGATTATTGGGTTTTAAAAGGTGTGAATGGAAAATGAAGAGTTCTGACTTTTCAGAAAAGTTGCAGCTTTTATGAAGAGTTGTGACTTTTATGAAGCGTTATGACTTTGTTGAAAAGTTGTGACTTTTATGAAAAGTTGTGGCTTTTATGAAGAGTTGTGACTTTTATGAATGGTTGTGATATTTAAGAAAATTTGTGACTTTTCCGTAAGATTGTACCTTTTACGAAGGGTTACGACTTTTGACTTTTGTAAAGAGTTGTGGCCTTTTTGATAAGACACAATAAACAATTATTTCCGTTACCCTTTGTTGTCCATAAATAAAGGGTTTTCCTCTCATTTTTTAACAACAAATTTTTTGAAATTCTTCTTATTCTGCACAAAGAAATTTTAGTGTACTTTACTACCTTTGAGTGGTTCACTAATACCATAGTTTTAGTTTCCAATACACTAGTGAGTAAGATTGTTCTATCTTGGGAGGATATATTCCCTAACCTCATGCACTAGAAGGGAATAAATTCCTTAAGACAACATTGTGCATTAGTGGGCTCGATTTTCTTCCTTGAGAAAAATATTTTTCATGTTCATTTTTGTTAACTGGTTTTAATTTCTAGTTTTTGAAAATATACCTTGGAATTGATTGTTTCATATGAAGTTTATGTTCTTAGTATTTTAGAAATATAGAGTAACAACAAGTATTAATATAGATTTCATAGACAGTCAGCTAGAGTTACTAAGTTATGGGAACTAAGTTAGATCAGTCTACATCTTGTCCCTAACATGAGACCATGATTATGGGTACAAAGTTAGATTAGTCTCATGGGTTTTCAGTACCTTAAGTCAAATGTGGTGCCTTTGGTATTACTAGTGCTACATACATTATTAAGGTTGAGGTCAGAGATGATCCATTATATGCTTATGTAGGCTGGCCAGACGTTGAGTCTCCAAGTGTCCCTTCTTTGTATGCGATTTTTCAGTTTTAATCCTTGAGTTTCTGTGTTGCATTGTTTAGGAGTAGTGGTTGGGTAACTTCCCATGTGATTTAGTGGGCTCAATTTTCTTCCTTGAGAAAAATATTTTTCAGGTTTTATTTACTGGTTTTAATTTTCTGTTTGAAAATATTCCTTGAACTTTATTGTTTCATATGAAGTTTTTGTTATTAGTATTTTAGAAATATAAAATAACAATAAGTATTAGTATAAATTTCATAGACAGACAGTTAGAGCTACGAAGTTATAGGTACTAAGTTAGATCAGTCTCATGGGTTTCCAGTATCTCAAGTCAAAGGTGGTGCCTTTGGTGCTGCTAGTGCTACATCTGTTATTCAGTTTGAGGTTGGAGATGATCCATTCTATGCTTCTATAGGCCAGCCAGAGGTCGAGTTTCCAAGTGTCCCTTCTTTGTATGTGATTTTTTAGTTTTACCCCTTGAGTTTCTGTGTTGCATTGATTAGGGATAGTGGTTGGGTAACTCCCCGTGTCATTTAGTGGGCTCAATTTTCTTCCTTGAGAAAAATATTTTTCAGGTTCTTTTTTGTTTACTGGTTTTAATTCTCTAGTTATTTGAAAATATTCCTTGAACTTTATTGTTTCATATGAAGTTTCTGTTCTTAGTATTTTAGAAATATAGAGTAATAACAAGTATTAGTTTAGATTTCATAGACAGCCAGTTAGAGTTACTAAGTTATGGGTACTAAGTTAGATCAGTCTACATTTTGTCCCTAACATGAGACCATGATTATGGGTACAAAGTTAGATCAGTCTTATGGGTTTTCAGTACCTTAAGTCAAAAGTGGTGCCTTGATATTGCTAGTGTTACATCTATTATTCAGGTTGAGCCATTCTATGCTTTTTGTAGGCCGGCCAGAGGTCGAGTCTCCAAGTGTCCCTTCTTTGTATGTGATTTTTTGGTTTTATCCTTTGAGTTTCCGTGTTGCATTGATTAGGAGTAGTGGTTGGGTAACTCCTCTTGTCATTGCCTTGCTAGTCTTATTTTGGTCTAAGTGTCCCTTCTTTGTATGCGATTTTGTGGTTTTACCCCTTTAGTTCCTTTATTGCTTTGATTGGGAGTAGTAGTTGGGTAACTCCCTATGCTTTTTCCTTGCTAGTCCTATTTTGGTTTCTGTCTTGGGATTGCTAGTTTCCTTTTTTCCACCCATGTTTTGTGTTTTCTCCGTGATACTGATCCTTATCTGATAGGTGGCTAGACAAGCCTTGCCCGGTGTGAGATTTATGTGCTGTTGGGACTAGTTGGCTTAGGTGGTTGGGTAAGTTGTGTGTCATCCATTTTGGGTAGTAGTTGGGAATTTTCTAGTTGCTGGAGTTTTGTGTTGGGTTCCCTTCTGTAGTTGTTGTTGATTTCTCCTTTTTCCTTAGTCTCTTTCATTTGTGGAGTTGTGTTTTTTCTCTTTTGGATTCGTCCTCTTCTTGTGGTCTTGGATTTTTGTTATGGCTAGCCGGAATTTGGAGGTGTGACTCCTTGTGATTCCTTTTTATGCCTTGTTGATACTAGTTTTAGTTCATTGCTGCGAAGTTGATTGCTCTCGAGATTGGTATGTGATTTAGAATTGGAATGGTGGTGTTCATTGGTTATTTCAGAATTTATCTTCTACTTGGAAATGGAAATTTTCTAAGAAAAATCACCTTCAGGACGGGGTCAAAGTAATTCATGGAATCTATGAGTTGGTTCTAGTTTAGGATGTGTGGTTTTCTTTTGTCATGCATTAGCTTGCGTGGTTTATGATGGGACTTGATACCCAAGAGCCACTACTAGCCAATTGACTATGTTGATACGTTACCTGCTGTCTTGTTTTCCTTTAGACAGGGATGGTTGGTTCATATTTTCGGTGGTAGAACATCTTGTGGACTTACGCTGTAGATTTTTCAGGAGTTCCTTTTCTTCGAGTAGGTCTTTGGTGCCGGGCATAATGCAGACTTGTTGTTTGCAGGATGGTTTTCCTTTTGGATTAGCCTAGTTAGCTTCAAAATATTTTGTTTCAGTTGGATTTGTTAATCTTTGAGAGCCAAAAGTGTTTTTTTGGTCTTGCCTTATGCAGAGTTCCTTGTTTTGGTTGTTGTTATTCCTCTGTGTTTAGATGAATCTAGTTTTTTTAGGAAAGTTTGAGTTAGTTGGGCGAGAGTTGGAGCCAAAATGGATTTGGAGAATTTTATAGAGTTTTAAAGTGAATTTGAGGATTTTCCACTTAGCTTGAGTTCTGTGATGGCCTTGTTTGATTCAAGAGGGTGTCTGAGGGTCTGGTTGAGCATGTTGACCCAATATCCTCGTCTATTCGTGCCCTATGGGTGTGTCTATCCTTCTATTTTCGCAGACGAAAGTCCTTTTAGTGGTGGATCTTGTATTGACCCTCCAGGTCATTTTCTTTGTTTTCCGATCTTTTTATTGTTTACAGCTTTCCTGTAGCAACCCCAAGTCATTATGACTTGTTGGGACTGATATTTTGGTCGCCGAGTAGTTCATTTGGATTCGGTGTGAATTTTCATGTTTTGGAAACTTTGAAACTTAAATAGTTGACTTTAGTCAAAAGTTCAAGAAGACGGCCTCAGAATGCAATTCTGACAATTTATTGAGCTCTTGAAAGGCCATTTTAGTATCGGGGCATTGTTGGTTCGGTCCCCGAGACTTAAGGTGTGAGTCTTTCCCGTTAGGCTTTTTAACTTGAAAGCTTAAACCAAGGTTTTACTTTGGTCAACATTCTTATAAAAACATGCTCGGATGAGAATTCCGTCAGGAAGGTTAGCTCCAGAATGTCAAATTTGGTCTAGAATGAACTTTTGTACAATTCCTGGGACTTTTGAGTATTCTTGTAGATTTTAGCTTAAAATGGAACTTGGGTTGGGACTCACTTCCCATTGAAACCACCTATGATGGAAGTTTCCATGGTTCTTTTTCAGTCCACACTACCAAATTCAATGGGGTAGCATATTTTTATTAGGTGCACGGGGTTTCCAATGTATCTGAAACACCTCGTCGATGTATCTTACAACTCTTAAAGTTTAGCTGGTGTATCTGCACTTTCCCTGTGCATTCGTGTTCCAGGTCCCACGTTCATAGAAGATGAGATGGTTTTATTTTTGTATTCGCAGACTAGATCGCATGTTCACCGAGATGGATGAGGTTTTCCTCTGGGTTTGCGAAAGGCAATTGCCTGGCCTTTTTAAGGTCGTTTTCAGCAGCTCTATGAAATTTCAAAACGCGTTATCTTGAGCTTTGAAGCTTTGATTGAGGTGATTCGACGTTGTGGATCTCAAGAATCTCTATGGCTACACACTGGAGTGTTTGGAAAGTGTTGGAGGCTCTCTAGTTGAGGTAATTCTCGCCCCAAAAGGGGATGCCTCGTCTGTTTGTTGGGGATTTTATTGCATGGGTTTGTTTGGGTTGTTCTGGGCATGGAATTGTGTTCCATTTTAGGGAACAAGCTCTATTAGTCGATAAGGACCTTTTTACAGAGTTAATTTCAGGATTCCTTTTGTAGGTCCCACATTCTCATTTTTTACACAATTTTGGATCCATTTAATACTGTTGTAATTTAGTGGGAAACGTCTGTAATGACATTGGGATCCTTAATTTGAAAATGTGGTGTTGTTTAGAGGTGTTTCAGAAGCAGATAGGTCATGTGTGGTGGATTCAAAGAGATCGGGATTGGCTTTGAAGTTGGCTTTCGTTTACTTTCTTGATTGAGATTCTTAGATAATGCCTAGTATAACTTTCATGTAATTTTGGATGGTAATTGCCGGATGTTTAGCTTTCCTTTCGTTATTCCATCTTTTCTTGATTATGTAGGAGCCTTGAGCTTAGTATGGGTGCTGGGATCCTTAGTATAGGCTTGTAGCTTCGCTTGTGTTGTAGATGATCTTGGTTACCCTTGTTAGTATTGGTGCTTAATGGCCTTAGATTTGTTAGAACAAAAATACTCAAGAAACTGATTTGAAGAATAAAAATAGAGTGAACTTATAAAATTCCAGCTATGTATTAATTTGCATAAGATCTGAATTTATACAAGGAAAAACCTAACCATTTCCTATCTAGTAGCCACTTACAAAGTGGATGTTAAAACTAAATAAGAACATGTGCCACTAACAACCATTAAAGGGGCCACTAACTTCAGAAAGTTGAGCAACTAAAGTATACTAAGTCTAGCTAGAAAATAGGAAGCACTAAACTGAAATAAGTAAAAGCAGTAAAAATAATAAGCTGGAAAAAATGCCAATTGTCTAACACTCCTCCTTGGTATTTTTGTGCCAAACACCAATTCGTTGCCTCAGATCTTCAAACCTTTCCTTTGGCAATGACTTAGTGAAAATGTCAGCTAGCTAGTTCTCAGATGAACAATGAACAAGCAACACTTCATTAGATTGTTGGACTTATCTAATAAAATTAAACTTGATCTTGATATTCTTAGTTCAACCATGAAACACTGGATTTTTTGAGATTGAAACTGCTGAACTACTGTCACACATGATCTTGGTAGCTTCTGTTTGTTCATGGCCCAAGTCCTTCAACATCTTCCTTAGCCAAATAGCCTGATTCACAGCATATGCAACAGCTATGTACTCAGCTTCTACTGTTGATTGAGCTGTAGTTTCTTGTTTCCTAGACCTCCAACTAAAACAACTTGTCCCCAAACAAAAAAGATATCCAGAGGTGCTTCTGGAATCATCAACTCCGCCACCCCAATCACTATTAGAGTACCCGATAAAGTTCCAAACTTGCTGGTTCCTTTAATATACCTTAACACTCTTTTAGCCAATGTGAAGTGTATGTCTCTAGGCGAATGCATGAACCTAGAGAGCAAACTTACAACAAATAGAATGTCAGGTCTGCTTGCGGTTAGATATAGAAGACTGCCAATTAAGCTTCTACATACTATCATCCACTTTTTTGGAATCCTCATCCTTGCCAAGCTTAACACCAGTAGAGATTGGAGTACTCACAGGTTTGCAGTCTTGCATTTTGAACCTGTTTAGAATATCCGAAATGTATTTCTGTTGGCATATGAAAATTCCATTACTGGACTGCAACACTTCCATGCCAAGAAAGTACTTTATAACTCCAAGATCAGTCATTTCAAAGATTTTCTCCATTTCATCCATGCACCTTTGGATTAGTTCAATTTTGCTTCCTGTCACAAGCATGTCATCCACATAAATTGAGACAATTAAGGACTCACCTGCAGTGACTTTCACATACAGAGTAGCTTCACTTTGACTTCTACTAAAGCCAAGTTGGATGAGATGATTGTCCATCCTCTCATACCATGCCCTTGGGGTTTGTTTTAGGCCATACAAAGCCTTAGTTAAGAGATAAACTTGATCCTCTTTTCTAGGAATTGAGAAACCATTAGGTTGCTCTACATAGATCTCTTCAGTAAGCAAACCATTCAAAAAAGCCGATTTGACATCAAGTTGATGAATCTGCCAGGAACTATGAGATGCAAATGCAAGAATAAACTTGATTGTATCATACCTTACTGCAGGAGCAAATGTTTCCTGGTAATCCGCACCATATTTTTGTGTGTATCCCTTCACCACAATCTAGCCTTATGTTTGCTAATTGTTCTATCAGGATTGAGTTTTGTCTTGAAAATCCATTTTACACCAATCACCTTGCGATTTCTAGGTCTGTCAACAAGCTGCCAGGCTCCGTTCTTCTCGATCATGTCTAGTTCATCTTGAATAGCTCTCATCCATGCCTGAGAGTCTTGTGCTTCAGCATAGCTTATTGGTTCAGAGGTAACCAAGTTATACCGCTGATAGACATCTTTCAAGGATCGAGTTCCCCTCACTGGTACATCATCCACTAGTTCATCTTCTGAAAGTTGAGGCTGCTCTTTTGAAAATAAATCAGAATAAGAGGTCTTCTGATTTTTCCAATCCCAATCAGCTGCTTCATCAAACTTCACTTCTCAGCTGAGAATTAGTTTTTCTGATTTCAAACAGAAAAATCCTGTAACCTTTGGATGAACTATATCCCATAAATAGGCCTTTATGAGCCTTGTTGTCCAGCTTAGTCCTCGTTGTTTCTGGAACTCGATAATAACATATATACCCAAAGATTCTGAGATGGCGTACTGATGGTTTGTTCCCACACCAAGCTTCATATGGAGTCATGTCCTGCAAGGCCTTAGTAGGTAATCTATTCAGCAAATATACAGAGGTATTAACTGCCTCCGCCCAAAATTAATTTGGGATCTTTCTTTCGAGCAAAAGACATCTGGCCATCTCCATTATCGTCCTATTCTTCCTTTCAGACACACCATTTTGTTGTGGAGTGTATGGTAATGTCAATTGGCGTTCAATACCTGTGCTATTACAAAACTCCACAAACTGAGAAGAAGTATATTCTCCTCCATTGTCAGACCTTAAAGCCTTAATGCTAACATTACATTGATTTTCTACTAAAGCTTTAAATTGTTTAAAAACATCAAAGACTTCACTCTTCAGTCTAATGAAATAAACTCAATACATTCTGGTGTAGTCATCAATAAAGAGGAGAAAGTATTTGTTACCACTCAATGAATCTATTTTCATTGGGCCGCAAACATCCGTATGAATGAGCTGAAGTTTCTGATTAGCTCTCCATACTTGATTTGCTTGAAATGGCAATTTTGTTTGCTTTCCCTTTTGGCAAGTTTCACAAACTTGAGCATTAGAAAGGAATTCAGGCATATTTTCCACTAGTTCCTTCATTTTCATCTCTGCGATGCTTCTCAGATTGAAGTGACCAAACCTTTTGTGCCATAGGTTTGTACATGTTTGTGAAGTAATAGTGTAAGCCTGCTCAGTTATTTTCTCCCAATCAACTAAAAACATTTTGTTGCTCATCTTGACATAAAATAATTCTACTCCAGAAGGGTCAGAAACAACACATTCACGATTATTAAAATGCAGAGAATAATCATTTGTCCAACACTCAACAAATTTTGACTCATATCAAGTGTGTACAAAACATCAAGAATAGTGTTGATACCTGATATTGTTGAGATAGACACTGTACCTCTGCCTTTGACTTCTACTGCCTCACCGTTTCCCACTTTTACTTTAGATTTGTATGTATCATCGAGGAATTTGAACATTTCAGCATCATTGCTCAAGTCATGTGTGCAACCACTATCAAGAAGCCATGAATCAGAGGATTCATTGATTGAAAAGTATGAAATTGCAAAGAGTTGCTCCTTATGTGCATTTGCAACTTCTGCTACTTGTGCTTGCAAAGCACCAAAGGCCTTTGCTCTTGATTTACAGACCATGGATATATGCCCTATCTGCTTACAGTTGCCGCATATAGCATCAAATCCTACTTTGGCTCTGATACCACTGTTAGAACAAAAATACTTAAGAAACTGATTTGAAGAATAAAAATAGAGTGAACTTATAAAATTCCAGCTATGTATTAATTTGCATAAGATATGAATTTATACAAGGAAAAACCTAACCATTTCCTATCTAGTAGCCACTTACAAAGTGGATATTAAAACTAAATAAGAACATGTGCCACTAACAACCATAAAAGAGGCCACTAACAACCATTAAAGGGGCCACTAACTTCAGAAAGTTGAGCAACTAAAGTTGACTAAGTCTAGCTAGAAAATAGGAAGCACTAAACTGAAATAAGTAAAAAACAGTAAAAATAATAAGCTGGAAAAAATGCCAATTGTCTAACAAGATTAGGTTGGACCTTAGGTGGTTTAGATTGTGTTTTACCATCCTCGTAGTTATGATTTGCTCCCTGTAGGGCTTGTATTGAGTCATTCTCCTTGAGTTGGTGCTTGCGATCTTGGTGGCTCGTCGTAGCTTTGAGTTTACCCTTATGCTCACTCAAGGACTGGAGCATGATGATTTGGGTAGGGTGTCATCCCTTGAGTTTGGTCCCCTTTTTGTTGATTTGACACCACTTCTTTGGTCACTTCCTTGTGGTATAGTAGTAAACCTGTTATACTCTTTTGAGCTAGGTTATATTGTTGGGCCCAAGGCCGTATTCGAGAACATGTCAGATCCTAGGTTAGTACTCTTTCCTTTGGTAGCGTATTTTTTTGGTTGTATTGGTATTTGACTTGAGGTGTTTGTTTGAATGTTTGTTACAACATGCATTGCATTATGTGTTCATTCTCATGGATTTTTATAGTACAATCCTCGTTCATGCATTGGCATATTTATCATTGTTGATGAAATATTGGTTTATTAGGCATTTATCCTAAGCTTATTTTAATGGGAGTCGTACCACCTAGACAACTTAATTTATTGTCTTTAAATTTTAGAGGCATCTGTGATGTGGTCAATTAATTTTACTTGACTAGCCGGCGCTTCAACATCCTATCTTGCATGATCATGGCGACTTTGAGATCCTCTTCAGAGTCGACAGGCTCTTGGGTCACTTTTACTAGCTATGCAGCTTGCGCTCTTTGCAATGGACTGTGTGGCTGGGCGGCTTTGATAAAATGAGATCCTCTTCGGAGTCAGCATGCCCTCGAGTCACCCTTGCTAGCTGGGCTTGGAGTGGGCTGACTGGCAAGGCGCCATAGAATGATTTTTCACTCTTGCTTGCTGGGCTGGGACTCCACTCTGGTCGTGATTACTTAGGCTGGGAGCCCGATTTTCACTTCTTGGGTTCAGATTCGTTACACTTCTCTTATGGTTTTATTGCATCCTCTCCATTCATATGCATTGCCTATCACTAGTATATTACATATTTTTATGTTATTTTTTTCTTGTTAGGTGATTGGTTTTGGACTAAAGAATTGTGGTTGCGGATCCTCCTCACCCTGGGTAGTTGACTTGGTACCATAGTTTCTTGCGAATAGGTTTATGGCTTGCGTTCCTGGTATATTCTTGACTTGGTTTCTCACCCCTTGTATCATGTTTCTTCCCTTTATTGTTTGTCTACTTTAGAATATTTTGTTTAGTTAGTTGTGCTATGTTGTCCTTATTACTTGTTGTTTATGCTTGTGTTATATTTTTAGCTCAGTCATCTGTTGCCTATTGACTACCATTTTTGGTACACAAACTACACTTCTGCCCTCTGCAGATTGCAGTTTCACTTATCGCCATTGATTTGGAATCGTGCGGTGCAGCTTGGAGTTTTAGGAATTAGGGTGATCTCCTGGCGTCTAGAGATACCGGTTTCCATATGCTTTTGGTAGGATTAGTCTTTATATTTTATTCAAAGACAACCTGTACTTATGTTGTATTTGTAAAAAAACCTTGAATTCTTATTTTGGATTAGATGCTCAACTACTTACTGATGCCAGGTCTTGGGATGGTTCCTGTATTATTTTCTTCGATTATCTTTTATTCGTTTTGTTATAAGCATTTTACTCCTTGTTATTGTCTTCCTCTTGGTAGTCCGTTGCTTATGGCTCTGGGCTAAGGGTTAGGTTTACCTACTAGTGGGGTGTAGTAGGTGCCATCATGACCTGAGAAATCGAGTCATGACAATATTTGTGTATCCAGCGTACTGGCGAATATATTTCTGCATTTATGGATGGCCTTGTCGAAATACCCACATTAAAATAAAATATCAGTTGTTTGGTTGTGCAGTTCCCTTTCAAGACGGTTCTGAGACAAGGTACATTATAGAAGATGGAAATACAACCACTCTTCCTCATAGAGATATCAAGGAGGATCAAAGTAAAGAAGATCACAAAGGAACTCAATCGGCTATACCTTCTAAACTTATTGAGAAAAAAAGAAAATAGTCTACCGAAGATTTGGAAGGATTAACTTCAATGAGCTGCAGATAGTCAAAAGGAAAATGTTCTACTGAATGTGGGAAGGAGTACGTTTAGTGAGTTAGGGACAACCCAAGGAGAATGGTGGACCACCTGACTCTCCCTTGTCAAAAGGAAAACAGTCTACCAAAAGTTAGGGAAAAGCATCTTTAGTGAATTGGGGACAAACAAATAGGATGGTGCACTACCAAACTCTATCTTGACAAAAAGGAAAAGATCATAAGAAACGCCGGGAGGAACATATTCTTCTGCTCAATGGCTGGGAAAATCAGACACAAAAAGTTTGTCCAAAAGAAAGCATCACAATATATATGCACCTAATGCTAAATGGTCAAAATGCAGATAGGAGATTGGGGAGGAAGCTAAATGAACCATTTCGTTTCGAATGAAGTAAGTTGATCGTATATAGTTGAACATTTTTGCTGGAACTTATGGAGTATGTCATATGAGCTAGGTAATGTACCCCTCGTCACCCTCTTGTTATTGTACTGGTTTGTTAGGACATTTTGTACAAAATCATTTGTCTTGAAGGCAAATTTCTAACATTCGGGATTCTCTAAATCCCATACTTATTCCTACATGGTTATATAATGTCTTAAATATAAGTTGCCCAATTTGGTGGGTAGAGAGTAGAGACTAGAGTTATAGTTTAAGTTTGTGCCAGCCAATTGATCCCCACACAATCGTAATAAAAATTAAAAAATAATTAGCAAAGAAAAAAAATCAGAAAAGATCCATCAAATTTCTATGACAATAGAAATTAAATTCCAACAAAAACAGACTAAAACAAACAAGGCCGATGCACTAAATATCTTGGATTCGCACAAGGCCAGTGAATCTAACAACATAGTAAAAAGTAAATCATGGTGCACAAGTATCCCGCCGAGTCAGGAAAATATATTTAACAACATAGTCTGTATATTAATGGATGCCTAGATTTTGTCTCCTCTAACAGTCTTAATATCATCAACAATAGTTATAGCATCCATTGAAATACCAGCAAGCCCTCTTTTTGAAAATCCAGCACAGTAGAGCCCATTCTCTCCTTTCCAATGATTTGGAAATTCATTCATCAATGTTCCATCATCGAGAAATATAGAGCTATAATCCTGAGTACATAAAAAGTAATAAAGTTGTACATATTTTAGATAATGATAGTGAACTTATAGTATGTAAAATTAGTAACCAGGTTGGAGAAAAACATATCTGAATGTGATATTTACAGACAAATGGAACAATTTCAAGACTTAAAGTTAGAACTAAAAAAAGAAAAGATTATAGTGATAATTTGCAAAACTTACCTTTAGCCATTTGGTAGCAACATTCTTGTATCCTGTAGCAAATATGATTGCATCAAATTGACGTTCTTCCCCATTCTCAAACATTACTGTATGTTCCTTTATTTCTGATATTCCAGGAAGTACCTAATTAATAATTCACCAAATCCATAAACCACACGGATTTAACTTCTATATATTTGAGCTAAAATTACTTAATTTTATCGATTCCATAAATATAATGGTTGATACGGCCATTTCTTCCCATGATAGTAGAAATTAGTTGCTTAAAAAAATAAGGTAAACAACTACTACAACGGGTTATATTTTACCCACAATACAAAAACTATACACAATTTGTTAATTTATATCCCAAAATCTTCACTAGTTATGCATATTGAATGGTAACTTAATGTTTTTAAAAGGTGAACAAGATATATATATATATATATATATATATATATATATATTCCTTTTATAATCGAGAAATTCCCTAGAACTAGTGATGTAAAATTTGTAACACTAAAGATAATGAACAGGCATTTCAACTCTTCCTCATTAAATACTTTTAGGGTTTTGGTTGTAATCGAATTTGAACTTGTGATGTGCCCCTAACTACACATCATAGGTTGTGCTCTTAAGATCGTACCAAAGTCCTCGGACCAACTCAAGACATCAGTTTTTAACATGATATTTCTCAAAATAGAATGAAGAGAAATAAATATAGTATCGTACCTTAATCTCTTCAAGTTTAATCTTGTCAATGGCACCAACATCAATTACTGGGGATGTACCTTTTGAGATTTTAATTGAAAATGGACCTTCTTCTGGCTGGGGTATTCCAAATTTTTCCAACTTTCCAAATTTAAACTTCGCAAACTTTGCAATCATAGTATCAACCAAAGATATTGGTAGATATTTTAGCAACACCATTCCAATATGCACCATTTCCCTTGTTACAACATGAATCTGCAAACATATTAGGACAATATAAATGAAATAATTTACAATTAACAATTATATGTATAAAAAATATAATTGATTGTGCATATGCAAAACTTGCTTCATCTAACTATAGAAAAATTATAGTATTTTCAGAGAACATGCATGCAAACAAAACAAAATCAAATCTACATGCATGCAAACAAAAAAAGAGAGTAAAGATTAGGTATAGAGAGACAGAGAGACTTACTGGGCTCCTAACAACAATTGATGTGTGACTTCCATAATTTGAAAGATCATAAGCTATTTCCATCCCAGAATTTCCAGATCCAATGACCAATACTTTTTTATCTTTATATTGTTCGCCTGATTTATAGTCACTTGAATGAATTATGTTGCCTTTGAAATTTTCCATCCCTACCACATTTGGAATATAACCTTCACTGTTTTCTCCAGTAGCTAAAATCAAGAAATCACAAGCATACAATTCCATTTCTCCGCTAGCCACATTTCTTGATTTGACACTCCATTTCTTCTCCTCATTGTTGTAAAAGGCTAATTCAACACAAGTTTGAAATTTTGGTTTGATGTTGAAATGCTCAACATACTTATCTAAGTATTGAATAAATTCATTTTTTGACAAATACTTAGGTGATGAAGTTGCATGTGGCATAAAAGGCAATGAACAAATCTCTTTAGATAAATGCAAGTGAAGTCTATCATAAGTTTTTTTCTTCCACAAATAGGCACAACAATCTTCTTTTTCTAACACAATATTTTTTATGCCCAGTTTGTTCAAACAACCAGAAATGGCGATACCTGATGGACCAGCTCCAACCACAACAACTTCAAGTTCTTCCTTTGAAAAATTAGCCATTTCAAAATTTTTAGAAAATTAAACAAGTCTTTTTTAGGATTGTTGAAAAATAAATTGCAACAAGATTTCAAGAAAGGGGAATTTAGACAATGAGGTATGTGTACATATGGTCTTCAAAAAGAATAAAAATGATATTTATTGTTGTGAAGAGTTATAACTTTTACGAAAAGTTGTGACTTTTGTGAAAAGTTGCAACTTTTACGAAAAGTTGTGACTTTTGTGAAAAGTTGCAACTTTTGTGAAAAGTTGCAACTTTTATGAAGAGTTATGACTTTTTGATGAGTTGTAACTTTTATGAAGAGTTGCGAATTTTCCGTAAGGTTGTGACTTTTATGAAGAGTTCTGACTTTTAGGAAAAGTTGTGACTTTTTCATAAGGTTGTGACTTTTACAAAGTATTCTGACTTTTCACTAAGGGTTGTGATTTCTGATAAGGAACAATAAGCACCTATTCACATTACCCTTTGTTTTTTTTATTATTAATAATAATGGAGGAGCTTCCTCTAATTTTCCCATAAGAGGATTCTAAACTTCACAACTTCTTCTTCTTCTCCACAAACAAATTCTTGTGTACATTACTGTTGTCGAGTAATTCGCTGATACCGTTGTTTTATGTACCAATACACCGGAGAGGAAAATCGTTCTATTATGGAAGAAATATTTCATTAACCTCGGGGTATTTGAGGGGAATAATTTCCTTAAGAAAACAAGTGGGTTCAACGGGTTCGATTTTCTTTCTAGAGAAAAATATTTTGTCGGGTTCTTTTCTATTTACTGGTTTTGAGGTTCTGGTTTGAAAATTTTAATTATACTTTGTTGTTTCTTATCAATTTCTCGAAAGTTGTTATTCTAAATATTTTAGAAATACAATTAACAACAATCTTAGAGAAATTATTTTACGGTTGGTAGTGTTCTACTTTGTTGGAGAAAAAAATGAGAAAGAGAATCAATTTATCCTATCATAAAAGAATTTTAGGATGAACATTACTAATTTAATATGCTACTGGTCTGATTATTTGCAATCACTAATGCTTTAACTTATTGAGTGTGGCCGAGGAAGAAAAGAAAAAATAAGTCTGGTGCAAATTCAAATGAATAGGTTGTCATCAATAATGAGATTCCACTTATGCAAATTGGCAGCGTAACAAATGGTTCATATTTTGGGAAGTGTAAATTTCCATTTTAAAGATGTTTAAGGACATTTTTAATATTATTTTATGGTGAAGTTTGGAGACTAAAACTTGTGTAGTTTTCTACTTCGTGTGAAATTTGATAGTATATGATTTTAAAAGACTAAAAACTTCTAATTTTCTACTCCTTTGGATTGAAGAATATAAAAACTTCACCACATAAATCAGATTGTGCATTTAGTTTGAAAGAATATAAGACTTCATCAATTTATTTAACACTCTGTTTGAATGAATATTTGAATTTGAAGAGTATAAAAACTTCGTCAGGAATATTAAGGCCAAACGATTTGAAGAATATAAAAAGTTTATCATTAACTAAAAACATTGTTGTATTTTTTATTCTACTCCGCCTGAATTTAAAATCGATTTGAAGTTATAAAAACTTCATCAACATTGAAAGTCCATAAGGTCGAATATTCTAAGAATATAAAAACTTTATCGTTAACTAGAAATAAATTGTATAAAGATTCCATCTTCATTGTTAGTATTCTAAATACTAAGTTCTCTATTTTATTGTGACAAAAATAATGGTGACATAAAGTCAGTGATTTTGTGGTTGCAATGGGTGCCTCTATAGATTGAACTTTGATATTTTGTAAAGATTATCAATGGGAATTGAAGCACTAACACTTCTTTTAATTGTAGAATATTATCTCCAAAAGAGGCTTCATGCTGCCAATGTGTATTCTGATGGTTCACAAGTTGAAAGCATGGAAAAAATATGTTGAAAATTACTTTTAAATACTTGAAAAGTATTTTTTATTTGATATTGTTGTTGTTGAATTTTTCTTTTACTAGTATATGATACGACTAGTATAAAACAACCAAATTAAATATATACTTGTTCAAAGAGTTGTGTTCTCTTATGAAATAGTTTCACTTTAATTTGATTAGACAAGCTAATTGTATATAACTTTATTAAATACTTTAGACGCTCTTGTACTGGTGATACCAGGTACAGGCTTAGGTCCCTGTGTATGCTCGTCTTTCTTGGTCACTTTAGAGCCCTTTGTTGTATATTTTGTACCATTTTCTACATCAACTAATTTTAGTTTACTTCATTAAGAGAAAGTTAAATTTAAAGACTATTGGAGCCAAGATATGATTCTCACGTGATTTTTAAATACAAACCGCTGATCCCTACACCGGAGACTAAAGGGAGAGTGGTGATTCAAGGATAGAAGAATTGATTACACTTTGGCAACTATGGAAAATTTCTCTTGAAGAGAAAATCCAAAGAAAGATTAAGGGTGTGTTTGGTATGAAGGAAAATATTTTTCGGAAAATGTTTTTCAATTTTCTCATGTTTGGTTGGCTCAAATGTTTTGAAAAATGTTTTCCAAATCAACTCATTTTCCTCGAATTTAAGGAAAATGACTTCTCTTAAAAAATTAAGGAATACATTTTCCAAAACTATCCTCCAACTTCAAATTACCATTTTTTTTTTTGAAAAATAAATCTAAAGCTTATTTTTTAAAAAATATTTTCAACTTTAATTTTTTATTTTTTTACCCCACCCTCACCCCTACGCCCACCCCCACCCCCGCTATACCACCAGCCCCCCATAAAAATTTTAGTTTGTTTTCAAAAAAATGTTTCTAATTTCAAAATTTTATTTTCACCCCACCCCTCCCCTGCCAGCCACCCACTCCTCCAAAAAAAATTAAAAAATTAAAGTTTGTTTGTAAAAAGTATTTTCAAATTCAAATTCTTATTTTTCATACCCCGGGCCACCCCCTCCCCTCCCCCCCCCCAAAAAAATAAAATTAAATTAAAGTTTGTTTTTAAAAAGTATTTCCAATTTCAATATTTTTTAACTCACTCCCCCCCCCCTCCCGCCAGCCCCCTAATCCCCCTCCCTACCCCCCAAAAAAATTTAAGTTCGGTTTTAAAAAATATTTACAATTTCAAATTTTTATATTTTCACCCACCCTCTACCCACGAACCCCCACCCCCCTCCAAAAAAAATTTAAGTTTGTTTTTAAAATTATTTTCAATTTTAAAT
>JAJONT010021212.1:0-41606 GCA_029582345.1 Solanum oplocense x Solanum tuberosum
TTTCGGATTTTGATACGGTTGCTCTAAAATTTGGGTTAGACCCATTTCCCACTCAATTTGACCCCCTAAACAAGAATATGAAGTCGGATTTTTGAAAACCGAAACGGATTTTTTTATATATAGCTAAACAAGTTTCCGGTAACTTCCAAAGCACATTTTAAAGAATTTTTGGGTCATTTCAATTTCGCCACAAGCCTCTTTATATATCTCCTGCTCTCTCGCCAAAATGACTGAAGAGATTTTTTTTATCAGTATCTACTCTTAAATGTACAATTCCAAAAAACCAATCATTTAAATTTTATATGGATTTTTAAAGAAAAGTTATAGTGAAGGATCAACTATTTATAAAAGTTACTACTGTCTTGTTAACAACTACTACCTCCTCTACATTGTTTTTAAATTCTTTGGCTAAATAAAAGCATAAATTACCCATATAAATTAAAGAGACAAGCATGAAGCTCTAGTTCCCTCTGCCATATTTTTTTTCAAAATGAGAACCTTGTAAATAAAACATGAAATAGTAATAAAAGAATGAACAGGCAATAGACTTGGAGAAAACAACCTTAAGTAATTTCAGATTCATCAATTTCCTCTTCTTCTTTTTTCAGTCACCGTGATGCTTTCCAAGTTCTCCACTTTCTGTTGATGGCTTTGAGCATTTTTGGCAGTAAGTTCTTGTTCCTTCCTCTCAATGTCGAATTTATTCAACTTTTCTTCAAACTCCTCCATGCATGATTTTAGTTCAGGCTTAGCAAACTTCTTCCCCTAAATGAAGACATTCAAACAGGCAGATACAGTTCACTTAGTTTATTCAAGCCCATTGCATTTTCAGCTCTTGACCTCTTTTTGCCTCAAGTTTACTTGCTTTCTTCAAATATATCCTAAATCAACTATCCATTTCATTTTCGTGCAAATCTGAAAAAAAACCACATTAAAAGCACCAATTCTAAACTAAAGCAAGCCAAAATAACTACGAAAAAAGCCTCAAATAAGTGGAAATCCACCACTCATCAACACCCCCGACTTAGAAACTTTGTTTGTCCTCAAGTAAAGAAAATCAAAAACACAAGAAGCTCTTATTTCAACACACACCACAAATCAATTTCCCTTTCTCAATTAAGCATACACGTAATAGCTTCGGTTGGTACTAACAAAATACACGTAATAGCTTCGGTTGGTACTAACAAATAGTCCACATGCAAACTTTTCACAAGAGAAATCCTCTCATTCCCATGAAAACATTTTCAAAAACCAAGAATCATTTAAGTGACAACAACTCAAACTCAAGAAACGACTCAACTCATTAACTCTTTCACATGCTCACTTGACTCGATTAAAATTTTTCAAAATCACCACGTTTTCAATTTACATGCCCTTACAAGAAAAAAGTGTCCAAAACAACACACACATATAAACAAGACAAAGGACAACGATGCAACACTCACACTGACAAAGAATCATCTCATGCACACAAATGTCACACCATAGGCTTGCCTATATTTTCAATCAACATTGTCTCAACTCCATTTGGTTAGAAATCTCAAAGGACTTTGTTAAGCTTGTAATGTAGGCTTAGGGAAGGTTAGGATATTATTTAGGTATAACTGACTACGCCCTCCTTGAACACTACACAACAACTCATCATGCCAAAATTTCTCCACTTTTCAAACCCATGCACATTCCACACTATTTTTCATTTTTCTTTTCTTATTTCCACACTAGATGCCCACATGCAACCATTTTCAACTTTTGGAGGATTCAAGTCTCATTTATTCATTTTCTTTCTTTCTTTTCCAAAGTTTTTTCTTTCTTTAAGACTTCCCATCCATTCTTCAATTTCTCTCTTCTTTTTTTCTTTTTTTCTTTTTTTTATATCAAGCCCTCATATGGTAAGTATCCCTTCAATGAATTTCACATAACACCCCCAACTAAGGCTTTTAGCCTGAACTTTCACAACCTCAAGTTCAAGAAGGGAAGGGTTCAAAAGAGTGTTACTTTTTCAAAAAGGATAAGGCTTGTAATGTGGTTGCCAATAAAAAGAATTAGGCTCAAAAGGGACAACTAAGGATATATTTAATGCAAAGGTGGGACTTTTAGGCCAAGTGGACTTCAAGAACATCAAAGAAAGCCTAAGATCATTTTTCCTACAAAACTCAATCAAGACCAACCGGGCAAGTTCTAGGTGACAAAAGTGAACACAAGGCATTATTCAACAACTCACCACACATGGCCCGCAAATCAATCAAGATGGTTCAAAAGCTTACATCCTTTTCAAAATACAAGTAGCATTGAACATTTTAACTGTTAACGAATCAAAAGTCATATAAAGAGTTGTAAGAGTTGTCACAAAATCATTCCCAACAGGCTCAACCATTTAAAAATGGATAGGTATGCTCAACACTATTCAAATGCATAACTATGCTCTTAGTACCAACCAAGTCAAAACCTTCCCAAAAAGGCGATGATTTTACCCTTAATTGTCAACCAATCCATCATCAGACAACCTCATGCATCTATTCGGGAACGGCTACTCAGACTTCGCCACAATCCACGCTAATCAAACACTCACAAGCAATCGACGATTTACCCTTAAGAAAGTCATCACTCTCTATCCATCATCGAACATCGTCCATCAAAATATTTTTATCAAAACAAAAACAAAGAAGCTACAAACTACAAATCAAAAACTAAAATAGACCAATCTAACACAATTTCAACGAAAACATCCACGATATCAAAATTCAACAAAGGCACACCAATCCATAACGAAGAATGAAAAGTACGCCCGACAAGGGCACAATCATAGTATGCAGAAACAATCAACAAAATGAAGACAAGGGAGGCATTCCCAACTGAAAATGAAACAGTGTCCTCACTTCGGGCCAAGTACTCATCATATTTTTGGGCGCATTTTACAGGTAGGAACCTCCTCTCATCAAAAATAATCTTCCTCCTTAATTTCCGGTGCCATTTCATGATCATTCGAATTGGTTTGAAAGCCATTTTTAGTTCAAAACACCTAAAAATGAAGCCAACATGTCAAAATTTCTTGAGGAAACTTAAAACAATGTATTAGGAAGTATTTAGGCCAAAGAAATCATCAAAAGAAGGTTCGAGCTAAGTTGAGCGAAGCTACTATTTTGGCTCTGCCATCACTATCTCCTCCACGTTCGCGAAGGAGTGTTGCGTTACTTGTCGTTCTGGGTACGGGTTAGCTCACCTACTAGTGGGTTATAGTATGTATCATCTTGACTAAAGAAATCCGAAGTCGGGTCGTGACACATAAATACTTTAGTTGAGTTGGATATGAAAAAGTCCAACACACTATCTCCTCATCGTTCTGTTAGATTTAGAGTAAGAGGCTCCATTTTTTAGGTTATTGTGACTATGCTTCTTATTGGTAGTTCAGTTTTCCCCTATCATTGATAGCGCTAGTGTCCAAGGAAGATTGCCTATGCTTCCATCTCTTTATGCATTGCTCATTCTTAAGGTTTACTATTAGATGTGGTATTCAAAAAGAAACATTGTTTTGATACTTATATGGTTTTCATCCTCTATAGAATACTAGAACGGAAGCCCATGCACAACATAACATTGTCGCAACTATTGTTTTTCAAATTTCATTATATTATGCTAAAAACACTATGAACTATAGTTGAGACAACCATTGCATATCATAAAAGAATAGATGACACTAACGCTTCACCACAAAAATTTCAATGACTGAAAATACTACTAAAATTCTCATTAAATAAGTATTGACTTATTTGTTCCCAAGATAAAAAAAAAGGTACTATAGAATAACAAAACAAAGAAAATGAAAGAAATGACCCCAACAAATAATCAACACCAAAAACACCACAATCACTCTCATCAAATAAAAATAACCTAAAGAGAGTTCGAGTTTAAGTTCAAGAAGGAATATTTCTAGGTAAAAGAAGCTTGAACTGGAAACATGAAAGAGTATTAGCGGTACAATGTTTTTAATCACCCTTCTTTCATAGCGCCATCTCAAATACTCGCCTATAACAACAAATCTAAGTTTATTGTGGACGACATAATAGCTTTAGCGGGAAGAACAAAAAAATAAAGAACTCGCAAACAGATGTAGAAATAGTAGCAGCACCTTAGAAACACTTCATGTGGACAATGGATGGATCCACGATCACCACACGGGAAGGATCGTTCACCAATTGGGAAAGCTTTATTATATGGCTATTCTTCTCTACATTCCTTTTTTTAGCTACTTCATAAGGATAATGAATGAAGTTGTAGGTAGTCTCATGGATACCTGCAACTTCCATACCAATTATAGATAGCTGGAAGAGGGCCTCTGGGCAACAGAACCTCTCAGCACCAATGGTAATAACTTGTCCTTCAGGCAATTCATAGTTCTTTACAGTGGAGGAGCTGCTCCTGGAAGTTTCAATCTTCTGTTCATAGTCAAGAGCCACATAGAATCTGCTTCTGGCTTCTGTTAATAAAATGAATAATGAGCTCAGAATGTAATAATCAGTTCCACATAGAACATCCTTTAAAAGCTAGGAAGTAGAAAAATATATTGTTTTGCGTAGCTTTTGTAGAACAGCTTGATCACTCTAATAGCTGTAAAAGGAAAAAAGGAACTCAGAGCTCACACTAATCAAATTTGGAAGTGTTGAAATGTGTGACCATCTTATCTAAAAGCTTAAGCTGTTAGAGAGAGCACACTTTTATTATTTAATTATATTCTCAACATGCCCTCTCACGTGCGGGCCTGATTTTTTTTTCATAGGCCAAGCACGTGGAAATTCTTTTTCGATTTGGGTGGCGGTGAGATTCGATATCAGGACCTCTGCCTGCTCTAATACCATGTTGAAATGTTGAAATGTGTGACCATCTCATCTAAAAGTTTAAGCTGATAGAGAGAGCACACTTTTATTATTAAATTATATTCTCAACACGAAGCACAAATAAACAATTGCAATTATTTATATGCTTATGTGAAGATTGTGAGATGAAAAATACAGCAATTTAAGGAGACATATAACATATGATTATTCAGTAAAAAAAGAGTATCATCTAGGAGAGAAAATGAAAAATAGAAGCGACAGAGGATACAATATTTGGCCTCTTAAGATAAAAAGGAAGGGCATGCATATGAAGAAGCCATTATATTAGGGTAGAAAAATAAAGTAGCAAGAATGAAGACATCTGGGACAAAATTACACCTCAAACTCATGATTTTAACAAATTGAATAAAAATCTCATACTTAAAGCCAACTAAAACAGTATTAGCTATCCACTCGCCTGTACAAATAAGATGACAATCAAGATTCTAATAACCTAATTGAAAATAAAGTTACATCTATAAAAGAGATACCAACTTCACCCAATCTTGGATTTTGGAACAACTTGTGACAGCAGCCGGTCAGAACCACCATAGATGACATCTCCAGCAACAATCTTCTCACCTATATAATCAACAAATTGAAGCTATTATTTTGCTAACTATCTTTTGCTAAAATCAACTCGTCTGCTAACTCCGCCTCTGGCCAAGTTCATGCATAATAAAATTAAATTAAATTAAAAATTAAAAAAAAAGCTTAGCATTATTCTTGCTAAGTTAACTTAAGCTAACCAAATCAAATGAATATTTACTAAATCGAGCAACAAATAGAAAACATTCCATGATGAATTCAAACATGTGCCTTTGAAATTTTTAATGAAGGATACATGCTACTTAAGACAAGACTACTGGAAAATAGATTTGGAATAGGAAATAAACAACACTCAATACACTTAACTTTTCTAAACATCCAAAGAAAATCGAGTAATCATATGGAGTATTATAAGGAAAAGAAAGAGCATTTGAGGAGAACTCTGCGTCAAGACATGCTATTAAACAAGTAGTGACAATTTACTTCTAATTTTGAATTCATAAAAAAAAAACTCTCAAATCCATATACTTTATATGGATCATAACATTCAATTTTAAAACTCCTACACCTATTGAGGGTGGTACTAACAGTAGCAAACAAGTGAATGAACTGATGCTGAAAACAGAACAGGGCATAGACAAGAAAACACCTAAATGCAAAGACATACTTAATATGAAAATTAAATCAAGATGAGCATAACGAGAGATCAACACTTGGATGATTCTCGAAACGATCTTCTACAAGGACGACGCGACTGGGCTTAGAGGTCGCTGGGTTAGCATTATTCTTGCTAAGTTAACTTAAGCTAACCAAATCAAATGAATATTTACTAAATCGTGCAACAAATAGCAAAACATTCCATGATGAATTCAAACATGAGCCTTTCAATTTTTTTAATGAAGAACACATGCTACTTAAGATAAAACTACTGGCAAATAGATCAAGAAAAGGAAATAAACAACACTCAATCCACTTAACAGTTTTGAACATCCAAAGAAAAACGAGTAATCATATGGAGTATTTTAAGGAAAAGAAAGAGCATTTGAGGAGAAATCTGAGTCAAGACATACTATTAAAACAAGCAGTGACAATTTACTTTTAATTTTGAATTCATAAAAAAAAATCTCTAAGCCATATAATTTATATGGATCATAACAATCAATTTTAAAACTCCTAAACCTATAGAGGGTGGTACCAATAGTAGCAAACAAGTGAAGGAACTGATGCTGAAAATAGAACAGGGCATAGACAAGAAAACACCTAAATTCAAAGACATACTAAGTACAAAAATTGAATCAAGATGAGCATAACGAGAGATTGACACTTGAACAGATACGATAAGGGAACTTAAACAGCCCATGAGCTTAAGAAACTAGCAAACTAAAGGGCATACGCAGCAACCAAGAGCTAAACAAAGGCACATCTTAGGCCAAGATAATCTCACTTTGTCAAGATAAATTGGAATTCTAGACCAAGAAAATGACAAAAGGAAGCCAACATATCATTTATGAGGTGCTAAACCCAAACATTTCTGCCCAACACCACAGATAGGCAATGACCAATTTAGATGAAAGCAAATATAAAACAAGAAGAAGACCGAAATATCTAGAGGTGAACCAACTAGTAATAGCCAATAACAACACAATCAGACAACAAATGAAATTTATCAAAAATAAATAATAGATAAATCAGTCTGTAAATCAACTAAACAAAACAAAGAGAAACAAGTCAAGATTATGAGAGGGATTTTACCTTTTGTGGAGCAGCGAAGAGGAATTACGAGGAGTACAAGACCAGAGCTCGAATCCAGCAACAAAAAACTCAAACCTCCTAGCTATAGGAATACTATTTTTCTATGTTGCATGTATATTTTTCTTGTAAATTTCCGTTCCTGTTTCTTGTATATATATATAAGTATATACTTTCCTCTTTTTTGGGTAATGTCTCTCTAAAACGCTGAAGGAAGGAAAGTATATACTTATATATATATAAGGGGGAAAATTGATTTGAGGGATTTCAAATTCGAAATTCAAACCCTTGTGCTGGCTCGATTTTGTACCAATTCTCAACAGCCATTTATTGGGTTCGCGAGGAAGAAGAACGTCCATGTACGCGTATTGCTGCTGGAATTGAGCTGGGCTGAAAAAGGTTGGGCTGGTCTTAGTCTCAATTTCTCAATTCTTGGGTTGAAAATTCGGGTCTAAAATTGGCTACATATTCTTAATAGAAAAATGGCCACATGGGTTTCAATTAGATACCCAAACTGAATTTAATTATAAACAAACTAGTAAAATTACCTGTGTCTTACGCGGAAATTTAATATGACGAAATATATAATACTTAAAATCTATCTGTCATTAAAACTAAAACACTAAGTTATCTTACATAAAAGATTAAGTAGTAACATACATTAATAATGTAAAGAAAAATGATAGTTATAACATCTTATCGTTTATCCTTCAATCCATCATCTTTAATTTGATTTTATAATTTATCATTTTGCTCGAGGAAGTGTTACTATCCGATTTTTTTGGTGAATCAAATGAACATCAACATGAGATATTAAATTTTTTAATAAATAAATAATCGTTGGTGAAGGGATAAATAAATTTTAAAAGGCAGAAAAAAGTGAAAAAATATTCTAATTTTATCGTGTAGAAAGTTTGGCCCTACCTTTTGCTTTACAATTACCATTTTAAAGTTCCTCATTGAAATGTATCATAAGTAATTATTAAAATGGAAACTTAAAGGGAGAATGTATCATATTAGAAAACAATTCAACTTATTATATATTCTTGAAAGGGAAAAATATTACACAAAACAGCTTAGTTTGTTTGGGGTTATTTTTTAAAAATCAACACACCGGAGTGTTGAAGTTCAATTTGAAACTACATTTCTATTCCAACCGCAGTATCGAGAAACACATCTATTACTTCAAGAAAATTATTTACATTAATTTATTGTGTAGTTATCTATGTCTTTAAGATTAAAAGAGACTCCAGTCTAGTCATATTCCTCCATAGGTTATCAGGTACATCCTTGAACCCATGTCAAAAGTTTATTCATTCTTGTCTTCTTTTCCTAGTTCTACCCACATCAATGTGAGATAAAAAATTTAAGGTCTTTATGTCCTTACAATGGCATACCAAATTTGAATTTTGTCTTCAAGAGATGGAAGTATAGATCTTTAAGTATTATTTTTAATTGTATCTTCAACAATTTCAGTAGAGAAAAATTTCGTGAATACTCAATTAACGTGTGTTATTTAATCTGTACTAACAAATATTTATAACAATAACTTTGTAGAAACATAAACAACAAAGTTTAAAACATGTACTAAAAAACAGCAACTAATAGCATAAGCATAAATTAATGACCGTAAAAAAATATACCAGGATCTTTAACAATAGAATGAAAAAAAAGGGAAAAAATCGAGCCCACTAAATATACAGTGTCCCCTTAAGGAAATTATTCCCTTGTAGTACGGAGGCTTAAAGAAATAAATAATCTCAAGATAAAATGATTTTATTCATCAGTGTATTGATACAAAAAGAATGGTGTCCGTTAGCCACTCAACAGGTGCAAAGTACATGAATATTGAATTGTAATGAAGAAAAAAAAGTTCAGAATTTTCGTTATTTTAAGATGAGAGAAAATTCCTCTATTTATAGACAACAAAGGGTAGTGTGAACAAATGCTTATTGTGCCATATTAGAAAGGTCACAACTCTTTGAAAAAGTTACAACCTTTCGGAAAGGAGACAGCCTTTCATAAAAGTCACAACTTTTCATAAAAGTCGTAACTCCTCACAAAAGTCTCAACTTTTCAAGAAAGGGCACGGCTAGTTTTGAAGTAAATAAAATTAAAAGAAAGTCCTTGTTTGTGGTGGCGCCACGTAGGCGGGCCTATGATTCTCTTTTATATAAATATATGATTTAGCTAAAACTTAAATAATACTAATTAATATGATTAACTAACCAAATAAAATAATTAACTCAAAAATATTAACTATTAATTAATTAAACTAGAATTGGAACACACAACTAAATGTGCAAGGCTGAATTGAATAATAGTTTAGCTAATAAAATTAAAGAGAACAATTTTTCTAGCCAATAATTGAGGGGAGTTCATGCAATCTTAATTGTTGACACCCAATTTTGACCCTCCACATTATAGGCTAGTCATCGAGCTTCTTTAATTTCAAACGACTTGAGATAATTACTTTTATAAAACTCAATATTTTTCATGTTGTTTTAAATAGTTGTCACTTTTTATAATTTTTAAATAATATATATATTTTATATAATTAGTATATTTTATGAATATTCAAAAATTATCTCAAAAAGATTTTGTTTCTTTATTAAATATTTTTATTAATTAGTTTAAATTAATCAATAGTTATGTTTTTGAGTTTATTAGTTTATATTTAAGATAAATTATTTTATTTCATCAAGTTAAGAAGCTTGTTAATTAATCAATGTTAATTCATCTTATTTAAATTCTAGTCGAATTTGCTAAACTAACTTAATTTGGCTACGTTTTAAATTTCAACTCGCTATAATTATAACCATTTGGTCTTTTCTCAATTACAAAATTAGTCACTTCCTTACCTCACCTTCAACCCATTTTAAAACCAAATTTGGGTCAAACCCAACAACCTCAATCAATTCCTACAACCCAGTTCTATTAGCAGCCCAACACCTCAATTCCCCTAAAAGATTTCTGAGCCCACCATCCTCCAAACGTTCACAATATAGAAGCAATTCCAAACGGCGTCAATCATGATGTCATCAACTACAATTCCAATGTTCAACACTAAGAGACATACACTCAGCATACACAACATCAATATATACGAAAACGACCCATTCATCATCCTTTTCAAATGATCCCCTACAAATAGTACATCCATTTATTCCCCTCGTCATCTTCTTGTTCTCCATCGACAACCACTACGCTTACCAGTAACTTTATCTGTCCACTTTGCTAGTCCTCGCCTCCAAATCCTTTGAAATCCATTGGTAGTTGTTCAAAATTGATGGAGAATCAACTTTTTTTTATTCAAGAGAGGAAATGTTTGAATTCGAATTCAAAAACCCTAATTTTGTATTCATTCCACCCCCTCCCCCATTTCGTAGCCCTAAAGCCCTCTATATATACCCTACTCATTCATTTAGATGAGGGGAGGAATTTTTGGCTAAAAAAATTAAGGATTTCAAAGGCTTTTGGACCTTGAAACTTTCAGAACCAAGAGCTTGTTGGAAATCTTACGAAAAATACCTTCACTACGAACACTTGTATTGAATTCTTCAAAGCTTGAGGCGTGTCAAAGACACCGTCCTTATGGGTATTTCACCCCATATTGGTGTATCCCCCAAGATTCAACAAGCTCTTCTAGTGTAAATTTAGGAGACAAAATCTAACAACGATTCAATAAAATAAACCCAGCAAAAGAATATGAAAGAAAGAGATAAGATCAGTTGATTTGCTCTCTGTATTTTCACCTCCCCTGAACAAGAACACGTAAGGAATATATATACATCCACTAATTATAATTCACCAACGGTCAAAGAAGTTAAAGAGCCATAAGTGTTGTTTAATGAAAATTAAAGACAAATCCATGAATTGAAGGCAATTCATTTCAAGAAATAGATGTTGGCAACATTTATAAATTGACCAACTTTAATACTAATTTATGAGATAATTAATGGTATTTTTACACTTATTTAATAGGCTGAATATAGATAATAATATGAATACTTCCTTTTTGAGATAGTAGAATCATTTTTCCAACAATCCCCTACATATGTCAAAAATTATATGAAGAAATATAATGAAATAAGAAGTTTTGTTGAGTTTTCACATATGATTACAATGCTTTGAATATGGTGTCGCGTAAACTATAAACTAGACCTAGATAAAATAAGATTTAACTAACAGAACAATTGGTGAAGCTTAGAACTTCAATGAATCAATAATTCTTTGGTAAGTTCAGCTTCTGATGCTATTACATTATACCTGCACAATCTTTGTCGTTATCACAATTTTGCGCTAAGAGGTGATGAGTCCATAAATTGGACTCATTTAGGGCTATATTTTAATAGAAATTGTGTTCTCAAATGCTTATTTTATCTCAATATCTGATGAAAACTCTTCAGTTTCAGGTATTTGAAGTTTGAAGGAAAGCATGGACACTACGTCGCAAAAAAGAACGAAAAGGCTGAAAAGAATGAAGAAATGAAGGCCTGAGGATCGCAGAGTCCACTTGGCGAGTAGTCGAAGGGTCTTACTTTGCCTTTTGTTCCAGTGTGCTGAGCACTGAAGGAAAAGATCAAGTCGGCGGAAAAAGAAAACAGTTGGCACATCGTCGAGAAGTTCCGCGAAGCAGTACCATGTCTCCCAATAACCCAGAGCACGACGATGCTGAAGGATGGTGCAAGACGGCGTGAACTACACCAAAAGGCGAATCGCCGAGTTGATCGGTGATTCCGACTAACGACGCCGAATGATCCGCTGCAGCACAAATCTGTGAAAGCTATAAATACTAGTTAGAGTTGTAGTTTTAAGTGTGGAACAATTATTATAATTTTCATATAGAATAGTACTTTTTGAGATTTTTTCTTTGAGTTTGAGAGGGTTTTGAAGACTTGAAGATCCAAAGGATTTCATCTTCAAGATTTGGACTTGGGCCTCTTGGATTCTTCATTCTTGGCCTATAACAAGACTTAAATCTTCATACCCATTTGAATGCAAGCTCATTTAGGTATAAATTTCTATCTCTTGATATGTGGCTAAAAACCTCAATTCTTGGGGTGTGATTTAGAAAATATGGGTTAAGATAGTTGTTGGGTCTTGCTTGCTGATAGTCTATTCGTAGTTTAAATGTGATTTCGTTTAGTGGTTGTGGATGAATTTAATGAATTTGTAGTTGCAAAAACAAGTCTATTTATGTGTTTTCGGCTTGCTCGAGATAGAGGTCGTAAAACTAAGACCACTAGATTGATGGCCAGTGTGAGTGGGTCGACATGAGGTTCAGCTCGAGAGAGTGAACCCTAGTCCCATATCCACACACTCAGCTCGAGAGAGTGAGTGGATTAAGGTGTAGGCTGGTCTTCATGCGGCAAGTGGGTGTGCGAGAGGAATGCATTTGAAACGGGTTAAGTTGCTCGAGAGAGAGAGAGCTTATCCTCCTTAATGTTTGGCCTAGTCACAATTATTCTATGAATCTTCCACCGAAAGCATGTACCCAATAATCTAGCTTAACCCGTATTCCCGTCACATCCCAAGAATCCCCTCTCATTTCTTAGAAATCTTTGTTAATTTTGTTGTTTTTGCCTACTTGTGACAAAACCCCATTGTTAATTGACACTCTTGTGTCCCCCTTTAATTTACAATATTTTTAATCGTTAATGTCTTTAGTTACGACTAGTTAGAACTAAATTTTATTTTTCTATTAATTCTCAAAATCACTCCCTTGGGAACGATCCCAACCCTTGGCTGGGTTATTACACTACTGCACGATCGTAGACACTTGCATCGAAAGTTGTGTCCTTGATTACGCAAACATCAAAATGGCGCCGCTGCTGGGGAGTAGTTATATTTGAGAATTCTTAGATTAGTAGAATTTCTGTTTTGAATAGTTGTAGTTTTACTAACTTAATTTTTAGTTTTGTTTTGATTGTTAGAGTTTTGAAGCAGGGGAGTTGAACATATCGAGCAGTACTTGCAAGCTAATGGAGCTGCCGTCATTAGAAGAGATGATGGTCCGAGTTATGATCCTAACTTTTAGGCAATTGGAAGGCGAACAACTTCATGAGGCATGGCTGAGGTTCAAAGCACTTCTGGGTCAATGCCTTACTCACGGAATCCCCGAAAGAGTCATTTTGGAATCTTTCTACCGAAGTCTTAGTCTAGGAAACAGAATGAAGCCTGATCAAATTACCTTGGGTAGTCTAGTACGACAAACCTATGTGGAAGCATCCAAATTTCTAGACACCTTAACTAAGCCAGATCAGGAAATGAAAATGAGAGATTTCAACTTAGTGATCCTGCTAACTCAGTAAGATGAGCTGACAAAGAAAATTAAGGATCTTGAAGTCCAGTGCAACAAGAAAGAGCACTACGTTCCTCCTCATGAATGAATGAGGATTAAGAACAAGGAGGATGGACAGAATAAATAAATGCTCACACTCCTACTCCAGAAATTCAGTGAGCAACATAGGGTACTGGAGGAGCTCAGGGAGAATGTATCGATGTTGAACCAAATGACGACCTCCCATGCTACGCTCATTCAACTACTAGGTTCTCAAATAGATCAAGTGCTGATTGATATCGATCCGGATTTTAAAGAATTATTGCCTGATGAAGTTGAGGCAAACCTCACCATTGGAGCATAAGTGTTAACTTGCGTCGTGCCACGCCGTTAACTAAGGCGCTGTTTGGGAGGCAACCCAAAACCCTTAAATATTTGTAATTTTTTATTTTTGAAATAAAGGTATTTTGATTTTTTTAGGAATGGTCATGAAAAGTTTGTGAAAAGTACAAGATGAATTACACAATTCCAATTGGCGAATCGCCTACTAGATCGGTGATCCTGACAAGGACCGTCGTTTGGATCCTCACTTCGACTGAAGGTCCTGTAAAACTCGACGAGGTAGATAAGCACTTGGCGGATCGCTGAATAGCAGAGAGAAATCAACTAATATTGCCGAATGGGTGAGATCTGGATGGTTTTTATAAAGCCACGGGTTTTGAGTTTCAGCCTTTTTCATATTCTCTCACTCTCGATTTTCGCCAAATCGCACCTACTTAGCATTTTAAAATTTTTCTTATCTCGTGAGTATTTTAGCTGATTTAGTAGTGCCTGGATCTGTTCTAATATGTTGCCTAGCATCACAGTCTTGACTTAATCTACCTAAAAGGTTGGTTCTCCAAACCCTGCATTTAATTGTGGTATTTATACTCTCATTGCTAGTAATTTTATCCTATGTCATGTACTGTTCCTTTCTGATAAATTTAGACTATTCAAGTGCCTCTTTTGATTCGCGAATCCAACCCGTCTGCTTCAAATTTTGGAATCCCGTTCTGATAATTTAGAATGAATGAAATTTTATGAGGTGCTCCTGCTTACTGTTTAAGTTGGGAAAAAGCCAGGAAAACTGTAAGCTTAATTGATCTAGTGCATGTTTTGATTTTGTTTTTGGGGGTTGCGGGGTTGCAGTCGAGAAGATAGGTTGGAAATAGGCACGTTGGGCCGTTTGGCGAGCTGGGTTGAGCTTGCCAAACCACTCGGCAATTCTCCTAATGATCCCATCTCGCTTATTAATTTCATTTTACTCATGATATGGATTCTGTAACTTTCGGCGAGAAGTCTTTGGACGTTAAAAGCCTTCGGCGACTCATCGAAAGTCTCCTTGATCGCCTTTTGTCTGCACCCCTGAACCCGTGTTGAACTAATATATTTCGGCGGATAAAACCCTGTTCGCCGAAAGGATTTTCCCATCACCGACTTGTTAACATTCTTGAGCCAACTCCTATCGGCGAGCTCGGCCTAGCTCGCAAAAGCAACTTGGCGATTCACCGATCTGATCGGCGAATTTTTCTGCAATTGTGTCCCTATGAATTTGATTTAGTCGTTTTAAACTTCTTCCCAATTCTTTGCAGAAATGGCTAGATCTAAAGTTGCAGGAAGAAGAAGGCCATCTTAAGGTAAAACAAAAGGGGTTACAATCAGCAAGGATGCAACTGCATCCAGAAGCAAGGTTGCTAAACTTTCCACAACTGGTAGAAAAGGCAAGGGCAAAGAAAAGACCTTTGAATTATCAGATGCAAGCACTAACAGTGATGGATTTTATAGAAATGACCCCAACCAATTTGAAAGCGAAGGTGTGGGTTCTGATGAGAATGATCCATCCAGGGTCAAGACTCCCCAGCCTACCACCACTACACCTCTAGTTCCAGAACATGAAATGGTATTAGCGCCTCCAGTACAGGGTCCCCCACCTAAGTTAATGAATCGAGTAAAGGCTGAGGGGCTGAGGACAATTATGGAGGAAAAGTGTCTGTCCATAGACGGGGTTATAGACAGACACCTAGAGACAATAGAGTGCCTGAGGTACCACAAGTTCCAAATCTTCACTAAACCCCATGGACCTTATATTCCAAACTGGATAAGAGAGTTCTACAGTGCACTAATACCCCAGAAAAAGTAGCTAGCAGCAACCTTCAAAGAAGTTGACTATGTGGTTGTTAGAAGCAGGAGGGTGACGTGTGATAGTGAGGTAATCAACGCAGTCTTGGGCATGTCCACGAATATTGGGGATCACTGCCAGCACTTGATCAGAACAAAGAAGCTGGATGAGATGAAAAAGTGGTTAGCCCCACTAATTTCAGATGAGATCCGAAGTGGTTGGTGGAAGGAGACCCAATTGAAAAGAAAGAACTAAACATAGAAGCAAGGTTCTGGTTTGGTTTTATCAGTAGCACGATCATGCCATCTCAGAATGAGTCTATCCTTCGCCTTGCCAAGGCAGCCTGCCTGGGTTGCATCATAGAGGAAACTCGAATAAACTTGGGTACAATCATTGTTGCAGAGATACTCATACGTGCAAGGCAGAGCCAGACCTCACCTCCATTCCCAGTATTGATCACAGAATTGTGCAAACAAGCTCGGGTACCTCGGGATGCCAAGAAGGATGTGGAAGTGATGCCCACAGCCTCTACTGATATTAGGAGGATCGAATCTGAGCACCTTAAGGATCAACCAGAAAGGAAGAAGGAAACATCGGCCCCTGGACCTTCAGGTACATCCATTACCACAGCTACTCGCACTGATACTCCAGGTTCTTCTGTCACTACACAGTCTCCCAGACCCACTGTTGTAGCTGTTGTTTCCCGTCCTCCACTCACCTAGGCATCCTTACTTCGGATGGGATAGGCCCTTTTTGTTAATCGTCGGGCCGCCAGTCTAGAGGCCTCTATTCCAAGTATGATCCAAATTTCCCTAGATGATTTTGTGACACCTCTGAACACTATCATTGATGCCCTGGTGGCTAGGATAGCGGTGTGTGATCATAACCAAGGGGCCACAGATGAGGTGACGACTTTAAAAGCTGCCATTGCTGAGCTGCAAAAATATGTAATCTACTTTAAGTCCACCGATGTATCCATGGTCTTCGGAACAACAGAAATTCCAGACGTGCCTGAGATGCCACAGACCACTACTGGAAATGGGGATAGGATGGAGTAGATAGTGGATCCTGAATCAGAGGGAGAGACTGATGAAGAGATATATGAGGAGACTGAGGGAGCTACAGATGAAGACCTTACCAAGACGGAAGAAATTATGATAGATGTTGTTGTGCAGGCTTCATTAACACCTGTTACTAGATTCAGTGGAGCTGGCCCTTCTGGAAGTCACTTCGTGTACTGAAGCCCGGGCAGATGGAGAGACCGATTAGCCAGGATCACCTCTTTACCTCCCTCTCTGTCTTTCTTCATTTTACATTTTGGATTCTTTGTTATTTGCATTTGAGGACAAATGCTTTTTATTTATGGTGGGGTGAGGCCCACACCTTTTGTGTGCTACTTTTGTTTATGTTTTGTGTATATATTTGGGCCGTTCTGTTTTAAAATTGTGTTAATACTACTTTCCTATGGATGTTTTAGCCTGTGTCTTCTTTTGTTTTAAATTGAAAAATAATTTTTTGACCCGTCCGACAATTTTTGCCACCTCTAGTTTGTTGAATGTGGCTGTTCATTTGTAAAATTTAAGTCTGTGTTCCGATCAATACCGATGACTTGAATAGTGCTTACAATCGAATGAACATGAATGTACGGCTGCGATGAGGCCAAATGAAGTTGCGTAGATAATATGTGAACTTTTTGCATCTCGTTGTGATTAGCCATTCATCAAATTGATTCTCTTGTGATGATTGTTGCACACTAGCGAAAGTGTGGAGTCTTGTTTGACTTAAGTGTCGATGCCTTGTGTGATAAGCTTACCTGGAACCATGCATGACAACACCTAGAATTTACCCTGTTGGTCCGGTTAACTAAGTAAGATTTTCTCTTGATATGATCTTAGGCAACTTCGAAGAGTGTGAACCAATTTGACATATACCTCTTTTGTGACCTACCT
This sequence comes from Solanum oplocense x Solanum tuberosum, assembly GCA_029582345.1. Lineage (NCBI taxonomy): Eukaryota > Viridiplantae > Streptophyta > Magnoliopsida > Solanales > Solanaceae > Solanum > Solanum oplocense x Solanum tuberosum. The sequence goes on from JAJONT010021212.1 coordinate 17,560, forward strand.
TGTGAGCGTGTGATTCTCTCTTGAACACTCTTTGAGCCTTACCCTTCTTTGGAAGAAACTTGATGATAACTAGACCTTTCTTAATCCATTACCTATAATCCTCTTGAATTGTGGTTAGTTGAATAGTCAACTTAGGATTTTCCAAAAGCCTAAGTTAGGGGTGTGGTGAAAAGATAAGGGCAAGGAAAGTCTCCTCTACCCATGGTTTTGAGAAAAATGGAATCCCTCCATATAAAAAAAAGAGAGAAAATGAAAAGGAATGAAAAAGGAAGTGGTGAAATAAAGTATAAAAGAAATGGGGTTCCCAAACAATCCATGGAAAGTGAATAATAGGATGAGTTACGAGCACTAATGAAAATGATGAATGAAAAAGATAGAAAGTGTTGAGAGCACCACATTTCATGAGGATAAAAGTCACTGAGCCTAAATGACCATACCTTTACACTCAGCCCCATTACAAGCCTTCTTAAGACCTTTGTGATCTTGAGAAAGTCGAAACAAATGTTGATTGGAAAATACGGGCAAACCTATGGGTGAAAGCATGCATTGTGTTCATCTTTGTGAGTGTGAGCATTGTATCTGATTCCTGAACTTTAAATTGATCATACCTTTGCGTGTGAAAATGGAATAATCATTTGTGTGAGGGAATTCTAAGGCTTTTGTTGAGCTTGAACTTGCATTTGAAGCAAGTATTGCGAGCTCGAGAATCTTTGGTAATGGTGTGTCACAACTTGAATCTTTGAGTACACAATTGATCCTTGCATAAGTAAATTGAGTCTTGTTGTGTGCAATCATGATTGAGTCTTGTGTAGCACTGTTCGAGAAACCCTTTTTAAATGGCTGAACTTGAGTTTGCTCGAGGACAAGCAAAAGTTTAAGTTGGGGAGTTGATGAGTCCACAAAATGGACTAATTTAGGGCTATATTTTAATAGAAATTGTGTCCTCAAATGCTTATTTTATCTCAATATCTGATGAAAACTCTTAAGTTTCAGGTATTTGAAGTTTGAAGGAAAACATAGACACTACGTCGCAAAAAGGAACGAAAAGACTGAAAAGAATAAAGAAATGAAGACCTGAGGATCGCCGAGTCCACTTGGCGAGTCGCTAAAGGGTCTTACTTTGCCTTTTGTTCTAGTGTGTTGATCCCTGAAGGAAACGATCAAGTCGGCGGAAAAAGAGAACAGTCGGCGCATCGCCGAGAAGTTTCACGAAGTAGTACCATGTCGCCCAATAACCCAGAGCACGACGAGGCTGAAGGATGGTGCAAGACGATGATGAACTAAACCAAAAGGCGAATCGCCAAGTTGATCGGCGATTCCGACTAACGACGCTGAATGATCCGTTGCAGCATAAATCTGTGAAAGCTATAAATACTAGTTAGAGTTGTACTTTTAAGTGTGGAACAATTATTATAATTTTCATATAGAATAGTACTTTTTGAGATTTTTGCTCTGAGTTTGAGAGCGTTTTGAAGACTTGAAGATCCAAAGGGTTTCATCTTCAAGATTTGGACTTGGGTCTCTTGGATTCTTCATTCTTGGCATGTAACAAGACTTAAATTTTGATGCCCATTTGAATGCAAGCTCATTTAGGTATAAATTTATATCTCTTGATGTGTGGCTAAAAACCGTAATTCTTGGGGTGTGATTTAGCGAATATGGGCTAAGATAATTGTTGGGTCTTGCTTGTTGATAGTCTATTCGTAATTTAAATGTGATTTCATTTAGTGGTTGTGGATGAATTTAATGAATTTGTAGTTCCAAATACAAGTTTATTTATGTCTTTTCGGCTTTCGAGAGAGAGATGTCGTAAAACTAAGACCACTAGATTGATGGCCAATCTGAGTGGGTCGACATGAGGTTCAGCTCGAGAGAGTGAACCCTAGTCCCATATCCATACACTTAGCTTGAGAGAGTGAGTGGGTTAAGGCGTAGGCTGGTCTTCATGCGGCAAGTGGGTGTCCGAGAATAAAGCATTTGAAACGGGTTAAGTTGCTCGAGAGAGAGCTTATCCTCCTTAAAGTTTAGCCTAGTCACAATTATTCTATGAATCTTCTATCGAAATCATATACCCAATAATCTAGCTTAACCCGTATTCTCGTCACATCCCAAGAATCCCCTCTCATTTCTTAAGAATCTTTGTTAATTTTTTTGTTTTTACCTACTTGTGACATAAACCCCATTGTTAATTGACACTCTTGTGTCCTCTTTTAATTTACAATGTTTTTAATCGTTAATATCTTTAGCTACGACTAGTTAGAACTAAGTTTTATTTTTTCTATTAATTCTCAAAACCACTCCCTTGGAAATGATCCCAACCCTTGGTTGGATTATTATACTATTGCATGAGCGTAGACACTTGCATCGGAAGTTGTGTCCTTGATTATGCAAACATCAAGAGGTCATCTGTGTCCTAGTATTCATAAGTGCTCTAGAAATTTGTCATAATTTCATAGAAGTAACACCATTTCACACTCATATATGTCCAATCATCATGTGTATTGTGCAGAGCAATACACCACCTATAAAGTATATGAATTTGATTGAGAGCAATACACACTCATTATTCAATTGTTGATAGTGAATGCACATTCGGAGAAAACCATCATACTTTTGAACAAACAACATCGAAGCACCCCATGAAGATATACTAGGTCTAATTAAAACCTTATCCAACAAATCGTTCAACTGATCCTTTAATTCCTTAAGTTCTTCTGGAACCATGCGATAAGGAGGAATAGAGATATGATGCATATCTGGGAAAAGGTCAATACCAAAGTCTATTTCCCTTTTGGGAGAAATATTAGGAAGATAATCGGGAAACACTTCTGAAACTCATTTACAATCAGAACTTACTCAAGAGTAGGGGCTTTCAGAATCTATATCCCTAACCCAAACAAGATGAAAAAAGCAACCCTTAGAGATCATCTTCCTAGTCTTTCAGTAAGATATAAACTACCCTTAAGAATATAATTTCCCCCTTCCCATGACATGATAGGTTCATTCAGAACATTGAAAGTGACCAATCAGGTCCTACAATATATGGAATCATAAAATGCATGAAGTCAATTCATCCCAAGAATAACATCATAATCTAACATATCAAGCTCTACAAGATCAACATCAGTGACTCTATGAAAAACAGAAATGGGACAATTTCTATAAACTATCTTAGCAACAATAGAATCACCAACAAGAGTAGAGACATGAAAGGGATTAGAAAGGATTTGGGACCAAAATCTAATATCATGGACACATAAAGAGTAGCAAACGATAAGGTAGCTCTTGGATCAAATAAAGCATAAACATCAAGGTGATAGACTTTCAACATACCAATCACAACATTTGGAGAAACTTGTGATCATGTCGAGTCTGAAGAGAATAAATATATTTTGCTTCAGAGCACCCAAACCGGAACCACTAGGCAGTATCTCATCTTGTGACCATTCTTCCCACAATCAAAGCAACTATTCATATTGGCCAAAAAATTTCCATCATGCTTCTTGTCACACCTAGTGCAAGTAGGTATAGAAGATTCACCACTATTTCCTCCATGAGGCTTAGGGTTAGACACCCTATTTTTGTTGAACTTAGAGGTTGGAGTATTGAAAGAACCTTGACCTGAATACTTTTTCCGGAATTGAGGACGCCCATATCCACCGGACCTAGAATGAAAAAATTCACCAGCACTAGTCCTTTACCTATTGGACTCTCTGGCCTATGTTGGGCATGCATAAATTGGAAATATTGATATCCTTAATCAACATGGTGGTATGACACTGCTTGACCACCATTTCGGACACACCCAACACAAACTAACTCGTCATTGCCCTAGAGTCGGCAACTATAGTTGGAATATACTTAGCCAATAGAGTAAACCTCAAAGCGTACTCATGAACACTTATATTCTCTTGTCATATATTAATGAACTTAACAACTTTCACTTCTCTCTTTTCAAGATGAAAGAAACAATCAGAAAAACACTTTTGAATTTTTTCCAATCAAGAGGACCCACATCAACCGCCCTCTCTTCCTTCCATTGGTTGAAACAAGATTGAGCAACAAACTTTAGTTGATAAGTGGAAAATTATGCCTTCTCCACCGTAAACAATCCTTAATTCCCACTATAGGTTGAGCCAACACTTGGAAAGTGTCTTGGAACTCAACATGAGTCACTTTCTAGACCAAATGGTCAACTGGAACTTGAGGAACCTTGGGCTCCACATCCTCACATGCATTCCATCTCATGTAAACTTTTTTGAGGGGCCATAACTTGAAAAGCATCATGCAAGATTTAGGAGAATGATCTCTATAGAGATAGACTCTATGGCACAACTTTAGAGTAATGAAAGAAGTGAGGTTTCCTAAATGTTTTGTAGCCTCCTATTTATAAATGTGACGCGCTTCACACTTATGACAATTAAAGAAGAGTGTCTCATATCATAAAGAGAAATTGATATAAAAGTGGAAGTCTAAACATAGTCTTGACAGTCCATTCTAATATATCATAAGGAGTGGTCAGGACGCAAAGTGTTAACCACATACAATTTCTTAAATCTTAAAGATAAGAAAGCATGGCAAGGTCATCAGAACATGAAGACTCACCAACTCTTTGAAATTTGAATGATAAATCAACTAACCACGAGTGGGAGGAGGAAGATCATTGGACCCTACATTATTTAACAAATGAAGGCACAAGTATTCATTAGTATATGGAATGTACTAAGTATATGAGGCATATGCGTAAACGTAAAACATGATCATAGGGACATAAAGGAAAACATGATATGCATGACAAAACTAAAGCATAGTAAAAGCCATTAAAAAAGAATCGTAAATTATGAACATGGTCAATGTATCTTAAATCATATTAAAACTTTAAAAACAACTTTATTCATTTTGTGGGATCTTTACTATTAATTAACATAGACCACGTGAGTTATAACGTGGAATACGGTGTGTTGTTCCCACACCGAAAAAAGATAGCCTCACTTACCAAGGAAAGAACCTTAAACTTCTAGCTTAGGTGGATCCACTAGCTATGTCTTTCCAAGACAAAACTTATGGGGGCACACAGTTAGGGACAAAGAGATTTCTACTAGAGACCCGACATATACTAATGGGGGAGACTCCATCTCAAAGTCCTCGCGGTACTAAGAAAAATTCCAATGGAATTAGTTTTAAGCATATACATATCATCATACATGGAAAAAGATAATTAATTTACTAATTCAAGCTTAAATCATCATAGAGTAGCTCCTTAAATCATGAATCATGCATATGTAAGAAAATCTGCATCAATCATGATTCCTTTATATGTGAGATAATCCTTTCACAATTTTATTGATACTTATCTTGAAGCAACCTATATCATAAACCATTCTTTTTTATATATAAAAAAAACCATTCCTTTTTTGAAAAAGGGTTTGAAATATATTTGAACTTTGATCGAAATTACTGTAACAATACCAAACTTTGGAAAGGACCTTTTACCCCTCCTACACTATTTAATAGTGTATTTTAAAGGTATATATGTGTCCACGTTGACACGTTACTGTTTATAATGATGCAATATTTATGATGTCCATGTGAGCACATATATACCTTTAAAATACACTATTAAATAGTGTAGGGGGTAAAAGGTCCTTTTCAAAGTTGGTATCGTTACAACAATTTCGGTCAAAGTTCGGATATATTTCAGACCTTTTTCCCTTCTATTTTATAAATCATGCATAATTTTCATGAGACCATCATTCATAGATTGATAGCATCTTCATAAATTCATGTCTTTAAGAGTTCATAGTCAAAATCATGAATAATGCTTGGATTCATATAAAATCAATTGGAAAGCAAGTAATTGAGTCAAAACAATCATGATAAGACCAAAATCAAACAATTTAATTAACACAATTGGAACCCATGAAAAATTGAATGAAAACCTAATTAATTTGATGAAATTTAACTTGGAGATTTGAGAAATATTTGGGGCTCAATGGGTGAATAGAACCGATTGATGAAACCCTTCATACCTTGGTAAACAAAGCCCAAAATCAATGGATGAATAGGAGAGTTGAAGTTGGAAACCCTAAGTTCCTTCCTAAACTAGAGAGATAATTGGAGAAGATGAATGTGGATTGGATTTGGCGTTTTGAGAGAATGAGAGAGTTGGCGTAATTTTAGGAGTATAAGGGTAGTTATAGGACTTAAAATTAGGGTCAAAATAATATAGTATAGGTATTAAATGCATAGGAATAGACCAAAATACCCTTAAGAAATAACTGCCAGAGGACCCTACAGTTTGGACCTACGGGCCGTAGAAATTCCTACGGACCGTACTGGTCAATTCTAATTTGATTTACTAGGGCCTAAAATTGTCCAAATTCCTACGACATCATTCTACGAACCGTCGAACTTTCTATGGTCCGTGGACACTGCCCGTATACCTCAAATTTAACCCTAATTTTATACTAAGTATGTATTACCCCTACGAAACCCATCTACGACTCGTCCAATTTCATACTACTCGTCGCGCTCATTCTCAGGTCAAACTTCAGAAAGTTGAAATTCCAAAAAATTAACTCTAGTTCTATGTTTCCCTTCCTATGGCCCATAGAACTTCCTATGGCCCATAGGACTTCCTATGGCCCATAGGACTTCCTACGGTTCATAGGTATGTCTCGTAGACCACTGGGTCAGCGCACTACACTTTCTCTTTTCTATTGAACTTTCTAATTTTTGAGGTATTATAGTTCAAATTGTAAAATCAATAGAAAAAGAGTCTAGACTACCAATTCTTGTGGTTCGACCCCGACCTCATAAGTTGGGTAATTTTCTTGCATACAACCGCATATTCCATGAAATATGGTACATTTTTTTGCATTTAGAAGAATCAATATATCTTCTCTAAAGTAATCGACAGAGCTTGTTGATAATTATTGATAAAATCTCAAGGAAAAATAGTCAAAGGACATTACTTCCTTAATAATAATTCATAACATGTTCTTACATATTAGGATCACTATATTATAATTAGTTTATCCTTGAACTTGAGATTTACTTAGAACAGAAATCTAAATCTTAATGGTACTCTAATCAACTATCGAATTAGAGAGAATCGATAGAACTGTAGATGTGATCTATGAAGGTTGTCAAATCCTGACTATCATTATGCACATGTTTCGTCTTGTACCCTATATTTTAGTATTGACATGTCTAGACTTAAGCTAATTAACTGTTGATTGTACTTTTAGTCAGACTATTTCCATAAATACGAGAGTTTTTTTAACACAAAGCTATATTGATTCAGTTAAATAAGAAGTATCTAAGTAAATATGATTGAATGTTTTGTTTAATCAATAGAAGATAAAACTAGGGTGTATGTGTTCCCCACAAGTCCTTAACGCGATAAGCCTTATAGTAGTAATATTGTCTAGTGTTTAACATGAAAAGTCGATAAGTTATAAATATCCTAAGTGATTGGTCGTCCAAATAGAGAATATCACCACGCAACTTGGTTAGTCTACGGGTGTGTGCTTTACTAACCCTTACCTTTGACCATAGATTAACTCTCGAGGTGGTTCAAAATATTAGATGTCGGTTGTAGTAGTCAAATATATGTAGTTTAATCACTTTTCCCATTCGTTACTTTCTTGGCCGGGAAAGTACGATTAAGGCGGGTTATAACATTGGCCACCGTTAAAAAGCAATCAAAACAAAGAGATTAACAATACATGCATAAACACTCATTCAAAAATTACTAATTATTAAGTCTACATTGTTAATTTCTCATGGTTCCCACAACCCTAGTTGTGGAGTTTAGCTAGTCATGCTTGAGTTGTCACAAATCATAATAAGACTGTTCAAATAAATCATGAACATACAATTACAGTTGTTGAATTCCATAATCTTAAATTGATGAACAAAAGATTATATTAAACTGATGCTTCAATAATTAAAATGGACAAATTATTCACCATAATAATTCTCAAAACCAAAAGCAAAGTAATTAATTCTCTAACTGTAAAAAATGCAAAATAAAATGAATATTTATAAACATCTAATCCTAATTAGACTAGGATAAGAAAACATAGGAAAAGTGGGCTTTGACGATAGGTTCTATGGTTTTAGTGTACGGCTCGTAGGTGATGTGTCGTGAAATCTTGGCACATTCGATGCTCGAAACTAAAGATTAATACTAGAATCGAGTGTATTTATGTAAGATTTGATGTGTTTGTTGAATGTCTAGATAGGTTCTCACGTTTGTGAAATGATTGAAAAGGAAACAGAAGATAAATGGAATGAATGAAGACCACAGAGCCTATTATGAGTTGTGGTCAACATGATTGGCCGCCATATTACCCGTGGTGATGAAGCAGTGAGCCTGGAATGTTGATGTTGATGACCAAACTCCAAGTGAAGACCACGGAGCCCTAGACGGGCCGTGGTTCTCATGACGAACCGTGATGTTTCCCGTGAAGGATTTCCAGTGAGAAGACCTCGAGGAGTTACACTTTGATTTGGCCAAGTAAAGACCACAGACACCAGACGGGTCGTGGTCCTCATAACGGATCGTGATGCAGTCCGTGAAGGATTTCCAGTGAATAGGGCTTGAAGACACATTTTTGGTTGACCAAATACAGACCACGGCAGGCTTCACGGACCGTGAAGCTCATGATGCCCTCTGTGAACTGCCCGACAAGTAAATCCTAATTCGAGTAGGACTCTTTTTAGTGAAACTATTTGAATTAATTAGGTTTAATTTTTGTTTTATCTCGTCATATCTAGAATGAGTGACTACTTTCCTATTATTCTATACTTGTGTTTTCATTGAATAACATTGAAACGAGATTTGAAGTTTGATTTTGGTTTTCTGAATATCAAGTGTTCATTGAATTTGCAAATCTTCGTAAGTGACTTCTCTTAATGCATTCATTATGTATGTTTGCTTATTTAGTTGAAAGCATGAGTGGCTAAACACCATAACTAGGGTTGTGAGAACTATGACTAAAATATGAGTTTAGATTCGTAAAACGAGTAGAATGTGATTCATATTTGAAGAACTTAACTTAACTTTCGTTATTTATTCTTTTTAATGAGTGCACGCTTTAGCACTTGCCTGTATCTATCAATTTTTCGAGAGAAAATTGATAGTTAGGAAAAAGCCGAGTTAAACTGTTGAATTGGAGTGAAAGTTTGAGTTCGAGAGATGAGAACTTTGACACTAAACCATGGAAGGTTAAAATCGAACAACACTCTAAGACCGAGAGGATTTGAGTGGAAAGTTATCTAACAAGACTAAGAAGTGTTAATTACACCTAACTCCCTTGTAATTTGCAAAGAATGAATTACCTGAACTCGTTTATGCATCAACACTAGATGTAACATCATGGGAAACACAACTCTGATTTCATTCATTAATCATCACAACATTGAAGTCAACATTCTGTTAATTGTGTTAATCTGAATATTTTAACAATATTGGTTACCTGAACCTTATAACCAAACCCATTTTACATTTCACAATTATTTCCTTTAGGTAATAATCACAACATTTGAATAAAATGATAGTGAAACTATTTTTGTGAGTAAATTCTCTGTGGTATCGAACTGAACTCACGTTGAGTTCTATAAATTGACATCAACCGTTTATACTTCTTAATTGAAGTGTAAGTTTTGACGTATCAAATTTTGGTGTCGCTGTCGGGAAATTTCAAATCAGAAATATTTCACTAGCATTTATTCAACTTGTGGTTATATTTCCTAATTTTACGTCTTGTTCTTTGTCTATGTATCTGACAGGTAAGTTTACCAGTGCATGGAAAATACCAGAAGTAAGGGCGCTCCATTGATTTCTTACGACCCGAAATTGAGAAAAACTATCCACGAAATGGTGAATGCACAAAATCTTTAGGCTTAGAGGTAGAGGCTTGGATTTAAGGCTGAGATAGTTGCGCGAGGTGCTCAACGAAATGTTGTGAATGACCCACCTAGGGGGTAGGGGAACATGAAGGAGTGGAAGAAATAGCTCCTCCCCACCGCCAACCATTAGCTCCGAGGGGTCGAGCACAACAACCAACTTCTATGGTGTTCGAGGAAGATGACTTAGATTTAAATGGAGCTGGAGCCACATGAGCAATAGTGCTACCTGCATTACCCCAGACGTGAAATTTATGATCACTAACATGATGATTCAACTACTGAACTGGAAGGGTATGTTCAGAGGTGTACCTAGTGATGATGCTAACCAACACTTGATGAATTTTGTGGCAATGTGCAAATCACAAAATTTCCTGGGGTTAGTCAGACTGCTATGAGGCTGAGACTATTTTCGTTGTCTCTCATTAGGGAGGCAACCGATTGGCTGAGTGAACTGCCAAATGATTGAGTCAAAACTTTGACTGAACTAAAAGATGCCTTCTTAGAAAGGTTCTATCCTGAATCAAAAGAAATACAGATGAAGGATGAGATACGTACACACAAACAACTACCGGGGTAGGCAATGCATGATACGTGATGGAGGCTCAGCCAAAAGCTGAAAAAGTGTCTGAACCATGAGCTTACTGATAAACATTTAAAACATGCATTTTATAGATCTTTGAATTATGTCACTAAACCTGTTGTTGATGCAGTGTGTGGAGGTTCATTAATGAGGAATCTATTTCTGGAAATTGTGTAGCTAATGGATGAATTTTAGAAGAATAATAGAGCATGGTACTCAAGAGATGTTGAAATCAGAGATCTTGGTCTAACATTCGAGCTTTCAGCAGAACAAAAAAGGAGAAAAGAAGAAAGGGATCAGGATATAGCTCACATGAGAACCCAAATGGATCTACTCATGAAGCATATCATGGGGTTCTGAGAAGGTGAATGTTGTGGGAGCCTCAAATAGGTATGAAGATCAGGACATCGATTTAAATGAGGAGGCTAAATACTTAGGATACTAGGGGGGTTTCCAGAATTATAACTCGGGAAACCAAGGATATAATTCTGGAAATCAAGGTCAGAACTACTCTAGAGAAGGGCAGTATGAAATGATAGCAAATAGAGAACAAGGAAACTGGCAGAACAGAGATGGCTACATGAATGACCGCAGTGGTGTTTATGTACCCCCGGGTAATAGAGATTGAACAAGTGGTAGTTCCAGCAAGTCCAAATTAGAAGATACGTTAGCCAAAAGTGTTACAAAAAGTTGAGTCTACTGATGCAGGTGTGAAAGAAATGAAGGGTGACTTCTCTATTATAAGTCAACTGGTGGATTCTCATACCACTTCTATTAAGCAAATAGAGCAACAGTTGGGACAACTATCAGCATCACTGAATCAGAGGAAGAATGGGTCACTACCAAGTGACACTATTCAGAATCCCAAGAAAGATGGACACTGCATGGCTATCACCACCAGAAGCGGTAAGATTCTTATTGAGCCAATATCTGCAGGTACTAAGGTATAGGGAGAAATGAGGAAGAAGAGGTTGAAGATGAACATATAGATGATACAGAAGAAGCCTAACCAACAGAAAAGATGGTTAAGGTAAAAGAAGTAGAAGTAGAGTGTACTTTGCCTTTATAGTAGATACCGAGACCGACTCCTCCTTTCACTAAAACACTTAAAAAGAAAGCTGAAGATGGGAAATTTGCAAAGTTCATAACCATGCTGAGACAGCTATCAGTGAACATCCCATTGGTGGAAGCTCTAGAGAAAATTCTAGGATATGTTAAGTTCATGAAGGACTTAGTCACAAAGAAAAGAGCTATAAGTTTTGAACTAAGTGACAACATTCATCATTGTAGTGTTATTGCTACAAGATCTCTGGTGCAAAAAAACAAGGATCCAGGTGCATTCACTATACCATGCACCATTGGATCATTTGAGTTTGCAAAGGCCTGATGTGATTTAGGTGCAAGTATAAATCTGATGCCGCTATCTATTGAGAGGCAATTGGACTTGGGGGTTCCAAAGCCCACCGCGATGAGGTTGATGATGGAAGATAGGTCAGTGAAGTGGCATGTAGGTATTTTATGTGATGTGATCATAAAAGTGGATAGTTTCATTTTTTCGGCAGACTTCGTGATTTTGGATTGCAAAGAAGAGTTTAAGGTTCCCATAATTTTGGGAAGGCCATTTCTGGCTACAGGTCGAGCTTTGGTTGATGTTGAGAGTGGAGAGCTGAAATTCAGGCTCAACAATGAGGAGGTAAAGTTTAATATATGCAGGTCTATGAAGCAACCACAAGACATGAATGTGGTGTCTGCAATAGAGGTCTTTGATGAAGAGGAGTCGGGAGCTTCTATTGAGGAAAGGTTTGTTGGTATAACATTGGAAGCCGTGCTAATGTACTTTGAAGCAGACTTTCGGAATGATTATGAGGAGACTGTGAATGCTCTGCAAGTATGGGGTCACATTTTTATGCTCCAAAGAAATTAGACCTGGATCTGAAAAACAGGCCAACTCCTCCAGCAAAGCCATCCATTGATGAGCCGCCTGTACTTGAGCTGAAACAGCTACCCAGTCACCTAAGGTATGTCTTTTTGGGTACTAATAACACTTTTCCAGTCATTTTGGCCACAAATCTGAATGATGAATAGGTGCAAGATTTGGTCAGAGTCTTGACAAGGTACAAAAAGGCGATCGGTTGGACTATTGCTGACATCATTGGGATACCTCTGGGTATTTGTACTCATAAAATCCATCTCGATGAGGACTGCAGCCCAAGCATAGAGCACCAGAGGAGGTTAAACCCAGCAATGCAAAAGGTGGTCAAAAAGGAAATCATAAAGTGGTTGGATGCAGGAGTGGTGTACCCCATTTCTAACAGTCATTGGGTTAGCCCAATGCAATGTGTGCCAAGACGGGTGGTATGACAGTGGTGGAAAATGCAAGAATGAATTGATCCCTCAAAGACCATTCACTGGTTGGCGAGTATGCATGGATTACAGGAAGCTGAACAAGTGGACCTTGAAGGACCACTTTTCAATGTCGTTCATGGATCAGATGCTTGACATGCTAGCAAAGGGTGGTACTGCTTCTTAGATGGATACTCTGGGTATAATCAGATATCAATTGCGCCAAAAGATCAATAAAAGACCACTTTTACATGTACTTATGGTACTTTTGCGTTCAAACGTATGCCATTTGGATTATGTAATGCACCAACAACTTTCCAGAGGTGTATGATGTCCATCTTCTCGGACATGGTAGAGGACACGTTGGAAGTGTTCATGGATGATTTTTCCGTGGTAGGTGAAACATTTGATGATTGTTTGTTGAATCTTATAAGAGAATTACAACGATGCGAGGAGGCTAATTTTGTGCTTAACTGGGAGAGTGCCATTTCATGGTTAAGGAAGGTATAGTCCTGGGTCCTAAGGTGTCACACCCCTTGTGTAAGCTGTTGGAAAAAAAAGGTGAAATTTGCCTTTGATGATGCATGCTTAAAAGCCTTTGAATGCCTAAAGGAAAAGCTGATATCTGCCCCAGTGATCATTGGCCTGGATTGGTCGAAACCATTTGAGGTAATATGTGATGCAAGTGATATTGCCTTGGGAATTGTATTGGGGCAGAAAAGCACAACAAGATCTTCCACCCGATCTACTATTCCATCAAATCACTAAACAGAGAACAACACAACTACACCATTAGTGAACAGGAACTACTAGTTGTGGTATATGCATTTAAGAAGTTCAGGGCATATTTGTTGGGCACTATAGTGATTGTAACACCTCGGCATTCTAGTAGGCTAAACTAGGGCTAAGTATGTAGGGGTAACATGTCATGGGAGAGGGCAAGAGACAATGAGGCCTATGAAACCATTTTTTTCTGCCCAAGCCAACTTGGTGATGGGCAGTGTGGTCGCCTAAGTGACTTAGCGATTCGCCAAGTGCTCCACAGTCGCCTAGTGGACTATCCCAATGGCCCAAACTGCTGGAAAATTGGGTGAGCCAAGTCAGGGCTCGCCGTTTAGGTTGGTGCATTGTCAAGAGGACTTTTCCATCGCCAAATGGTCCACCTCCATGGGTGAGCTACTGTAAATTTAGGCGATCCAAGGGTCCATTGGGCGAGTCGCCAAGTGCCCTTGGCAAGCTTCGGTGAGAAAAGCTGCAGTTTTTAAGTTGGGGTCTTTAATGTCTTTTCATAGTTTTCTTAATACAATACAACGTCGTTTGACTCTTAACCTAGTAAAGTATTTAAGCATTCTATTCTCAAATTCCCCCCAACTAAAGTCATTCTCTCAAATACCAACAAGAAAACCCAAGATCTTCCTCTCAAATAATTCTCTCTCTAGAACTTGAAGAAGAAGAAAGAGTACAAGCTAGGGTCAAGGTCAAGTCTCCAATCTTCAAGATTTTGGTGGGATTTGTGACTAAGGTATGATGGCTTTTCATCCATAATATCCTTCCTCCCATGGAGTTCCCTAGAATTTTGCAATTGTTAAGTCTAAATCCCTAATTTTAGTTAGGGTTTCTTCCAATGTTGTGGGTTGTGATGAATGTTGACCGAAATTGAGTGGGTAATGATTGTTTATGGTGGAATTGATAGAATTACATGTTTTTAGAATGAAATTACATGTACCCATGCCTATTCCATGTTTCTAACTTAGAATTGATGAAATTGGGTTTTATGCCTTGAAGAGAAACTTTATGGGTTTAGATATTTCCTTATAGGATGTATGAATTATGACTATAATTGCTTAGATTGAAGCATATATGATGACTATGATGTTAATTTCTCCAGAGTAAAGCCTAGACTATGACCTATTGATTGTTAATGTTGAAGTATGGAAGAGATACTTCCTAAAATGGGTTTCTAAGCATGATTGTATGAATGTGAAAGGTTTACTCACATGAATTATTCTAGATTGAAAGGATTTCTCACCAAAAATGAATCTAGACTAAAATGCTAAATGAATGATGGGGCTAGAGGCGACTACCTATAACCTCCATATGTGAAAGGATATGTTCTGATTTTCCATACTCCTTAGAATTGAACAAGAGGTGATTCCCCACGTTCATATTATGATGAATGGACATGGAGGCGAGTACCCATGATCCTTATGAAATTATGTGGAGGCAAGTACCCGTGTCATATGATGTGATTGTGGAGAAGAGTACCCATAATTTTAAAGTAATCAAGGCAAGAAGCGAATACCCATTAGCCTTTATCAGCTAGGCATAGAGGCGCATCCCCATGTATATAAAAGTAAGTGGGAATGATATGATTATGTTATGAAGATGTTTGACTTGGAGTGTTGTTAGATATGCCTTCCATGATGTAAGCTTGACTAGAGGCGGACAACCTAAGTCTTGGCTAAGGATAAGTGAGGTTACTCAAGGAAGTATTATATTCCTTTTTCATCATGATCCATATTATGTCTTGATTATGCTTATGCCTTATGTCTTACGTTGACTAATGCTTATGTTTATGTTGTTATGAAAGCTATCATATTTAGTACATTCTTGTACTAACACATACTCTTGCCTACATTCTTATCAAATGTAAGGTCCGGCGATATCGATTCACACACTTGTGGCTAGGTCCTTAGTTGATCAAGGAAGTAAAGATTTGGTGAGGCCTCATAGAATTCGAGGATTGGATCACCCTTTTTCTCTTTTATGTCTTTCTTGTCATGTTGGACTATTGTATGGGTTGCATCCCAAGATCCTTTATCTGTTATGTTAGATGGTGTGAAACAATGATGTTAAACTTCTGCTCGTTTTATGAAAGACTTTGATTGTGTTGAAATGTTTTAAATTTTTCCGCACCTTTTTCTATTACTTTATGTAAAGATATGCTAAGTGGCTTGTATGAGGCCTCTCGGGGCCTTATACACCTTGTTACATCTAGGGGGTACCCCTGGGTCGTGATAGTGATTATGCACACAGATCATGCAGCACTGCGATATCTAATATTGAAGAAAGATGCAAAACTAAGATTGATAATGTGGGTGCTGCTTCTTCAAGAATTTGACTTCGAAGTCATAGACAAAAGGGGTTCTGAAAATCAAGTGGTTGATCACTTGTCTAGGTTGGAGGCAGAGAAGAAGGCGGAACTCGAGTTAGTCATAAATGACTCATTCCTAGATAAGCAGGTATTAGCCGCCCCTCTTGATCTCATTCCTTTGTTTGCTCACTTTGCTAATTTTATTGTTAGCGATTTGATCCCTGAAGGGCTAACATTCCAGCAAAGGAAGAAATTCCTACATGATGTGGGAAAGTATTTTTGGGACGATCCATATTTGTCAGGGTGTGTGCTGATAACATCATCAAGCGATGTATCCCTGAAGCTGAGATGCTGCATATTTTAGAAGCGTGTCACTCTTCTCCAGTAGGTGGTCATCATGGGGGTGCATAGACTGCCCACAAGGTACCCAAGAGTGGGAACTACTGGCCTACAATCCATCAGGACTCAATTGATCTAGTCAAGGGGTGTGATGTGTGCCAGAGACAAGGAGCCATCTCTCGTCGGCATGACCTGCCAATGACACCTATTTGTGAGGTGAAATTATTTGATGTGTGGGGTGTTGACTTCATGGGACCATTTGTGAGCTCCTATGGGCAAAGGTACATACTAATGTCAGTGGACTATGTGTCCAAATGGGTTGAAGCAGTCCCCTTGCCTAAAAATGATGGTAAACGTGTTGCTGGTTTTCTCAAGAAGAACATATTCTCAAGGGTTGGTACACCTAGAGTGATTATCAGCGATGGAGGCTCCCATTTTTATAATAAAGTGTTTAGTGCACTTTTGGCTATTTTTGGGGGTAAAATAGCACAAGGTGGCAACACCATATCATCCACAGATAAGTGACCAAGTTCAGGTGTCGAATCGGGAGATCAAAACTATTTTGGCAAAGACAGTAAATGCCAACAGTACATATTGGGCAAGAAAGTTGGATGATGTTCTATGGGCATATCGGACATCTTTTGAGACACCTATTGGTATGTCTCCATATCAGTTGGTGTTTGGAAAGGCATGTCATTTGCCTAGCGAGCTGGAGCATAAGGCACTCTGGGCACTAAAGAAGTTGAACCTCAGTTGGAGTGAAACAACAAACCTGAGATTAGATCAGATTAAATAGATGGATTAATTTCGCTTGAGAGCTTATGAGCGGTCTGCACTGTACAAGGAAAGGATAAAGCTATATTATGATAAGCACATTGAGAAAAGGACCTTCAGTCCTGCTGACTTAGTGCAACTTTCCAACTCCAGGCTTCGCCTATTTCTTGGGAAATTGAGATCCAAATAGTTTGGACCATTCAAGGTTACTTAGGTATTTTAGTCAGGAGATTTTGAGCTTCAGAATGACAAAGGAAAAAGGTTCAAAGGTAATGGTCAGCGAATCAAGGCATACTTTGAAGTTCTAGAGGAAGTGAAAATAGTGGAGGAATGCAAGCTTGACGAAGTATGAGTAATCAAGTAACCTGCGTCGAGCTGCAACGTTAAATTTTACACTGCTTGGGAGGCAACCCAAGATTGTAAATGTAATAGGTAGTTTACATTTTAGCTTATTTTTCATTGTTTTTATAGTGTCACAGTGTATTGGTATGTGCAGGAAAAAGTTGGCCAAAAGACTTGGAAGTTGGAAGTGGATGAGCTCTTCACGGTCATCCCCACAGACCGTGGTGCTCTTCACGAAGTGTGTGTTAGGTTCTAATTGTGATGGGTATGTTGAAATTTGCTAAAATTGGTGATTTGTTTTTGTGGGTATGATAATTTTTTGTAGGGTTAGTGATGTATGATGATTTAAATGTGAATTTGTGTCCAAATTGTGTAAGTAAAGTATACCCATATGAGTTTTGCCGATAAACTCTATTGAAATTGGGAAATGATAATTTTTTGTATGTGGGTCCGATCGTAATAGGTAAATATTGCTCTTACTTGAATGATAGTTAGTGCGAGTCGATACATTAATTGCACTCATGCACGAAAATATCTCATAAACTTGGGGTTGTGTGCTGCTAATTGAGAAATCTGACATCATGTGCATATAGAGTGATAAGTCACTAAAAAAGGGCCTAAGTGTAAGTCCATGAAGGACTTCACGGATCGTGAAGAGAGTCACGGGCCGTGAAACCTCTCGTGGTCCACACTTAGCAAAGAAATGGAATCACTCGGAACCAACCAAAGCAAAGTCTCTTGTCCACGAGGGTCTCCACGAATCGTGGTACCCACCATGGCCCGTGTTGACCTCTGTATAAAAAAGGTTTTCTTTTCTTCATAGTTAATTTAGTTTTTCATTTTGAATATGTGGCCCTTCCCAATGATAGATTGGGTGATAACATTCTTAAGGCAAGGTGTCGCGTTGTATTTACACAGGGGAAGTCTGAGTACCCGTTAGTGTGTCATTTTACTTGTTCGATTATTAATCTATTTTGGTTTTTCTCAGGTACTATGGGGTCCTGAAGAAACTCTACACCACCACATACCTCACCACCCCATCCCCGAATCAAAGTGAAAATATAGAGGAGTCTAGTAGCTCGGAGGTCCAAGTCAATACTACGATCAAAGAGAACAATCCTCGAGCTACTAGATCACGGACGACGAGAGCCGTTCTTCAGAACACTACTTCCCAATCATATTAGGAAGGTGGTGGATCCAGGAGTGGTGAGGAATCTGGTAGTGGTTCAAGAAGCGGTGAAGAATCTGGTAGTGGTTCTGGTAGCGGTGAAGAATTTTTTAGCGGCTCTCCAGAGAATATAGCTGCACCTCCCCCTAAAGTAGGAGAAGAAGCTGAAACGGGAGCACAGAAGTAGATGCCCATGATGAAGATGATAATTCCAGCACCGAGGCTGCAATGATCCAATTTGTTCACCTACATGAATTTGACCCAGTGGTGAGACAACAGCTAATTGATTGCTATCGTTTCATGTGGACTATAAACAGGTCTGTGGAATTCCTCAAGAATGGAATAGTGTCTAAGTCGGGTGGTTTTGTTGGAAGGCGAGTCATACCTGAAACCAAAGTCATGGAATCGGATCTCCAAGCATTTCCAGATATCTACAGAACTTTCCAAAGGAATCACTTTGAGTGGATGAAAAACTCGCCTAGAGAGTTCTCCCGCTGCAGATACTGAAATAACTAACCGGGGGCAGAAAGCATTTGCAAGTACATGGAGGCCACTTAACTCAATCGTGGTTCGGGGAAAATCCATGGATATCTCTGAAACTACAATTAACAGGATGCTCCATGGTCCAGAATACATAATACCATCTTCAGTTGACATTTTCTAAGGTAAGCACCATGTAGTGATAAGTGAGGCTGAGATGGAGGATCCGACTTCAAAGGAGCGGGTCATGCGGTGGATTGCTGGTTTGATTGCTTTAGAGGGTTAAAATTCAGTAAGGGTAACAGGGACACAAATGCTAATTAGTAAGGCATCACTGTCATTCCCGACTAAGGTTTGGTGGGTTGTTGTTCGTGCATAGTTGAGGCCTAGAACAAATGATAATACATTGTCTCCATCCCTTGCATCACTGGTCGCTTACCTCGTGGCTGGCTACCCGATCAATTTAGGCCGTATCATCGCCATAAAATTGAGGGACAGAGTATTGAATGAGCGAGTCGGTCTACCATTTTCCTATCTGATAGGGAAACTGTGTCTGCATTCCAATATTCCTCCTAATAAGCTAGTAGACAAATGGACTGAGGCACAAAAGGTCACCGCGGCAGCCAAAATCAAAGATGTTGCCAATCATCTCTTTGGTGTCAAATCTGCACCGGTGGGACCACTAGCAGTGGTACTGCATATACCATTTGACATTCCACGAGTTGAAGGCAGTAGTGAGCACGATGCAGCTTCGACACCAGATGTCGGTACATCGGCACCATCAACTTTAGCCACCCAGTACCTTCGTTACTATACCTACCGTGATCTTTGAGAGATTGGTTGCAGATCAGCAACAGAAAAGGTCCATGTCGAACAGATTGTACTCAAACTACCTTAGGTAGTACAATGAGATATGTTAGTTATAGAGAAGCGAATGAATGATGAGATGCCGAAGGAGTTTGCAGTTCTAAAAGACAAGATGGACGGTCTGAAGGTCCATGTACACAATCAATTACATATTGCAGGTTTGGTAAATGTTGAAAATTTGAAGGCGCAAGTAGCTGAGATAGAAAAACTGGCTAAGAAGCCGGTCAATGTGCCCCCTCTGGTTGTGCCAGAGTCTTTGATGAACTTGTTCAGCGAGCCGCCTACCTCTCAGGTACTTGATGAGTTCTAGGGAGAAGTGCCCAAAGACAAATCTAGCAAGAGAAAGCACAAATCTGGGGAGTCTGATGAGAAGTAGCCGACTAACCTCTCCAAAGAGGAAATGAGGCAACACAAGAAAGTCTGTAAGGAGTCCTGGAAACTATAAAGAGAAGTAGAAGCACTTGCGCAGCAAAGGTAACATGCGGTGTTACTTGGCGATTCTTGTAGCATGGTATCTGCCCCGGTTAGCAGTAATTAGCCCGACCCAATGCAGATTTCTAAGAGTGCACCCATTGATAAGAGTGTCGACACTGTTTGGACTACCGACGCCTAGTGCGCCATAAGTATGACCCCTCCTCACAACCCTGTGTTATTTTTATTTATTTACTTTGAGGGCTATGTCATTTTTTTTGGGGATAGATTGGTGAGCAACTTGCCATCGAGCTGTTAGATTGTATGGAGGTGGCTCTGTTTTTGTGTTCTGATAAATTGTGAAGTGTTGGTGTTTTTGGGTGTTTTGATGAAACTGTGAAGTTTTTGTGTGTTGAGCTATGCAAAAACTAAGTTTTGAGCCTTTTTTTCTATTTGAAATGATAACATGTATGGCCTTAATATGAAATTTGACGGTTAGGCTCGTTGTATGACATCTTAGATACTCACGTGTTGAACATTGCTAGTTTGTAACATAAGTTGGTTAACTAAGAAACTGAAAAATGTAGACATGTGTCATGTGCGTGTGAGGTTTGCATGAAGCTTTCACTAGGTGCAGAAGCTAGAAGTTGCCCAAGTAGTCTTGCAAAAATCTAAAAATAACTGGATAGGAGATGATCATTAGGCCCTTTTTGCTAAGCCCACTTAAAACTAAAAATAAACTACCAAATGAAAGCATGACCCTTGAACCCTATTTGAGCCTTGCAAGTAATTTTGTTCTTATATGTTGATATCATATCCTTTGGTCTCCAAAGATACGATGCCATAACTCAGGCCAAAAACCTAAGTTGAGGGTGATCACACCCCGAGTAGAAAGGAAAAAGTGTACAAATAAGGTTCACCCAGCCAGCTCTAAAGCACAAAGTCAAAGTACCCAATTGATCAGGAGTAATGTGCATGTTTCAAAGAATCTGGTAGAATTTAAAAAAATATTTAAAAAAACAAAAAATAAAACAAATAAAAAAAATGGTGTGGCTGCTGGGATGTACCGAAATGAGAGAAGATGGAATCGAGCGGATAAAAGTTGTGTGCTAATTAAACTTTGGAGAACCAAGGTAAAATAGTCACTCACAAAACCATATATTTCATTCCCTAGCCCGAGCCTATGTTACTAGCCTATAAAGTCCTTTAGTGATCATATTCGAGTTGTTTGAAAGATAGAGCGTAGAAAACAAGGGCAAGCCTATGGTCTTGTGTTCTTAGGGTTAGAAGTTCTTTATGAGTGTGAAAATCGTATTTAGTCCCAATTATCATGTGTGAGGGACTTCTTTGATGTGAGGACACTATGTCTGCATTTGATAGTTAAATTGTGTTGGCTGATAACGAGCATAAGCATGGTTGACTGTGAGTAATGGGATGTCATAAATTGATCCTTGCATGTTAGATAGATGGTTTTGGATACAAGTTGTGGTCGAGATGGCTGTTGCATGCTAGTATTGTAGCTTGGGTGTTTTAGCGTCAAATGTCTGGTTATTCTCATCACTTCAGGACAAGTAATGGTTCTAAGTTGAGGTATTGATGTTTCGTGAAATTTTGGAACATTCGATGCTCGAAACTAAGGATTAATACTAGAATCAAGTGTATTTATGTAAGATTTGATGTGTTTGTTGAATGTCTAGACAGGTTCTCACGTGTGTGGAAAAGATTGAAAAAGAAGCCAAAGATGAATGGACTCAAGGAAGACCACAGAGCCTATTACGAGTCGTGGTCAACATGGCGGGTCATCATACTTCCCGTGGTGATGAAGCATTGAGCCTGGAATGTTGATGTTGATGACCAAACTCCAAGTGAAGACCACAGAGCCCTAGACGGGCCATGGTTCTCATGACGAACCATGATGCTGCCCATAAAGGATTTCCAGTGAGAATACCTCGAGGAGTTACACTTTGATTTGGCCAAGTAAATACCCAGACACCCAGACGGGCAGTGGTCCTCATAATGGATAGTGATGTATTCCGTGAAGGATTTCCAGTGAACAAGGCTTGTAGAGACATTTTTGGTTGACCAAGTACAGACCACATCAGGCTTCACTGACCGTGAAGCTCGTGACGGACCGTCATGCCATTTGTGAAGCTGCCCAACAAGTAAATCCTACTTCGAGTTGGACACTTTTAAGTGAAACTATTTGAATTAATTAGGTTTAATTTTTGTTTTATCTCATCATATCTGAAACGAGCGACTACTTTCCTATTATTCTATACTTGTGTTTTCACGATTAACATTGTAACGAGATTTGAAGTCTGATTTTGGTTTTCTGAATATCAAGTGTTCATTGAATTTGCAAATCTTCATCAGTGATTTCTCTTAATGCATTCATTACGTATCTTTGCTTATTTAGTTGAAAGCATGAGTGGCTAAACACCATAATTAGGGTTGTGGGAACTATGACTAAAATATGAGTTTAGAATCGTAAAACGAGTAGAATGTGATTCATATTTGTAGAACTTAACTTAACTTTTGTTAATCATTCTTTCTAATGAGTGCATGCTTTAGAACTTGCCTTTATCTATCAATTGTTGGAGAGAAAATCGATACATAGGAAAAAGTCGAGTTAAACTGTTGAATTGGAGTTAAAGTTCGAGTTCGAGAGAAGATAACTTTGACACTAAACCATGCGAGGGTAAGATCGAATAACACTCTAAGACAGAGAGGATTTGAGTGGAAATTTATCTTACAAGACTGAGAAGTGTTAGGTACACCTAATTCACCTTTAATTTGCAAAGAATGAATTACCTTAACTCGTTCATGAATCAACACTAGATGTAACGTCATGGGAAACACAACCTTGGTTACATTCATTAATCACCACAACTTTGAAGTTAACATTCTGTTAATTGTGTTAATCTGAATATTTTTACAATATTGGTTACCTGAAACTTATAACCAAACCCATTTTACATTTCCCAATTACTTCCTTTAGGAAATAATAACAACATTTGAATAAAGCGATAGTGAAACTATTTTTGTGAGTAAATTCTCTGTGGGATCGACCTCAACGTTCTATAAATTGACATCGACCGTTTATACTTCTTATTTTAAGTGTAAGTTTGGACGTATCAGTTGGTCACTATACGACTCATAAACTTAAGCCAACAAATACAGCTTCTTGCAAATCCATCTGGGCACTTTCTACGGTGTTGAACTACAACTTGTTGATTGTTGTACGGACTATCTTGGAAACTCTTCATCCAATGTACTAGGACACAACATCTCTTAATCTTTCTTCGGCTCACAAATCATTATACGGCTCATAGTCTGCCTCTGTCTTCCCAAACTTAGCCAAAATCAGACTGCAACATCTTCATCATCTTCTATGCATCAATCCTACGACTCGTAGCATGGACTACAACTCGTAGGTCAACTCATAGTCCATCAAAAACCAGTTCTTTCATTCAATTTTCATCCTTGGACTGTCACAGCCTACTTTCATGCAAACATAGATAAAATAGCATCAAATCTACTAACAAATGCTTAAGACACATACAAAAGTCCAAGCTTAAAGCATTTTAAGTACTATAAACCCGCAGTACATCAACACCCTCAACTTAAAATCATCGCTTATCCTCAAGCGACACTACTAACACAAAAATGACAGGATGCAAAAGTAAACCTAGAAATCAAGCATTCATATGGACTTACCCTCAATAATCTAT
>JAJONT010021213.1:0-29707 GCA_029582345.1 Solanum oplocense x Solanum tuberosum
ATCTCAAAATAATTAATATAATTTATGTGCATATGCTACAATAATATATATATATATATATATATATTAGGGACTCAATTTTCATGCTATAAGCATTTTGATAAAGTTTATTTAAAAAGCCCTCCTCAAATTTGTTATATGCATTTTAATAAAGTGTAAAAAGGTTTATCTTGAAAATTAATTTCTTCAAATATTTTATATTATTTATGTAATTGGGGCTATTCATCTCTTAAGATTAGTAAAAAGTGAAAAGAAAGTTTATTCATCACTAAAGAAAAAATTAACAATTTCTAAAGAATATGAACATTACAAAAAAAATTAAAAAAAGTAGAAAGAGATAATAATATTTTGATAAAAAGAGTAATTACATAAAACGTAATTACTTCTACTTGAACCTTAACAAATATTTAGAATTATTTTTATTTGATGAAAAAGGGGGCAATAGTGTTTTGATATTCCGAGCTCTCTAAATTTACAAGATTATTTAGCTTAAATTGTTTAATATTTGTGAGGAAGATACAAACAAAACAAAACGCATATAAATAATGAAAGATAAATTTTAAAAAGTCGTACAAAATTATAAAAACAATATCGTGTTATAAAATATTATGATATGATGTCCACTACACCAAGAAGTTACTATAACTAATTATCTTCATTAGTTTTCTCCATTATGAAGATAACTTCCACCTTTATGACCATTATTCTTGTAATCTTTCACCTCCATAACCTCCTTCATTATATTCATGTTAATGTCAAGTTTATGACTAACCTTTTGTATGCCTCTATGTTACACAATAAATAAAGGCATAAGGGTTCATATTGTATGCACTTGAATACTTTGAAGTATAAGAAATACTCACATATCTTGTCTCTATATTTCTATTGTTTTCATCTTCTATATTTCTTGTCTTATTTTGCTTTAGTTTTACAACACGTTATCAGTATGGGTTGCTCATTCTCCGTCAAGAATCAATGATAGGTATTTCTTGATTTTTATGAATTATCCTAGTAATTCTTCGATTGCAAGGTATACTTCATATCCTATATATTATTTGTACTAACAAAGCTTGTTTTGTGGTTATTTTAAAATGGTTAGTAAATTATGATAATCTTCGTAACAATATTGAGAGGGACTATTAAAAGGTTTTAATTTATTTTAACTTGAGACTTTTATATGGTTCCAACATGTTGTTCTAATTAATTAGTTTTGTTCATTTTTATTCAATTTTAAGTCAAATTCAGATTATATTTATGGTATTCTATGTTTATTTTTGGTAATGCATTTGATTTATTAAGACATTGATTGAGGGTAAGACGGTGAATTCAAGTTTCACCGCACCAAGTGGGTAAGACATTGAGTAAAGTCTCGGTCCACCATGATGATAAGAAGTTGGGTTCAAGTCCCATTGATTTATGACCAAAGGCGTCTTTATATGGGTAATACATTGGGTTTAAGTCCTAATGCACACTAGTAATGACATGATGATGCCTAACATAAAGTTATATACTTTTGAAAGTCATGAAATTTGCCCAATTAATTGGCTCCATTCTCTTATGTGAATGTGGTAGTAGTGCATAGTATGTCTGAAAAAGGATAAGTGATTGAATGTATGAATATGAGTGTGGTAAAATTTTAATGATCATCAATTAAAAGGAAGAGCATTATGGGTTCTTAAGATGGTCCTCAAATGTGAAGGTAATTGTGTCCATCAAAGTGGTATGAAAGGTTATTGGGTACATTGTTTCTTAAGATGGTCCTTCAAATGTGAAGGTAAATTTTATCCATCAAAGTGGTATGAAAAGATATTGGGCACACTGTTGTTGATGCAACCCAATTTGAAAAGTTTTGTAAATCTTCCATCAAAATAAAGGAATACAAAGTGGTAGTACATTTGGTACATTTGACCTCTTAAAGTGATGTTGAAGTGAGTCATATAAATTTGATAATGCCAAAGCGGGACAATGAGTTTCTAATAAAAACTTATGGAGCATGTACAAATGGTTATGGTTCATTTCTTGAAGAAAATGTGACTTGTGTTCGCATGGATAGAACATGTTCATGTATTATTGAATAAATGTCACATCTCACCTCTACGGGAGGTTTGAGAGATTGAAATTATTTTTTTTTGACATAAATGGTCATTTTGGTCATATACTTCGAGTACTACACAAATATTGCGGTATGTTTTATTATGAACTATTGGAGGACAAAAGAAAGAAATAAATAAATCTTTTCTATAAAGGTTGTGGCAATGACCAAAATAAATGTTGTGGTGTGGCAACACAAATTTGTCATTGGTTGTCAAGAAATAAATCTTGCATGTAATAATTTTGACCATGATAATAATAATAAGGAGATGGTCACTATAAAAATGGTGTTGTAAAATTTATGGTAGTACACAAAATTAATTGAGAGTTCCGAAAGAGCTAATTTGTTACTATCCGAAGAAATAAAATTGTTCATAATATTGGGATTGGAATAAGTCTCAAAAGAAACTTTTTAAGTTTCGGAGGAATTGACATTTTTTTTATTATATTGAGACTATAAATTATTGAAATATTAAATATCTTCAGATTACTACAATCAAAGCGGGTTATGAATATTTACATAAAAGGTTACCCACCTTTCTCTTGTTTGTTGAATAAAAATATGAGCATGACAAAGGAATCACATGCAAAAGTAAACCAGTTGGCATAACCGGTTGGCCATTCCGGTTCAAATGTGATGCAAAATAAGTTAAGAATTCACGTGGCTATATGGTTGAAGAAATAAAAGATTCTTCAAGAATTTTCTTGTATTGTTTGTTCTCGTGATAAAATGATCACTGTACCAACTAAGGTTGAGATTCTATCCCTTGAAATTATTTGGAACAAATAAAAAGGTGAATATAGGCCCGTTCACCTACCATGTGGACCGCTTACTATTATGATTTAATAGATGCATCTATGGTATAGTCACATGTGTATTTGTGTTAACTTAGAAATTGATTTTTGTAATGTTGTTTGCTCAAATTGTTAAATTAAGAGCACAGTTCCAAACTATAAAATTATATTGATGATACTGGTTGGTTTAGCAGAAATTGTTTGCCTCCAATTATAGCTAGAGCACTAATTATGAGAATAAATCTTTCAAATTAAATTTGGTATGAGATGTGTTTATTTAACATGTATGCATCAAGCCAAGAAGGTTCTCCCATCAGAATTGTTTCAGGGTCAGTAACCAAATAATTTCCATCTAAAAATTTGATGTGTGCACATATGATTTTATTGCTTCACCACGCACAAAGATAGATCCCCAAATAAGGTTGGAGTAAATGTTAGATTTCCTAACATTAGGGGGAGATGTGTTTAGCAGGTGAAAATTATGTGTGGGGTCAATTATCTAGATCCTCGTTAAAAAATGTGAACTTGAAGTTCAAGAGATAATTCATTTGCAAAATGTTGCAAGTAATTTGCCAGATGTATTTGCTGACCCAATATTTTAATTAAGCTGCAAATGCTCCAATAAATAGTCCTTGAATGACAGAGTCTATGGTACACCAGAAGCGTGATAGACCAATCGATTCCAAACGTAAAACTCATTGAGGAAGAAGAGGATCAAATTATGAAAATGGTCATGATAATGAGGTAAGTGCTTTGAAAGAGCACTATGACATAACATTTCATAAAACTTTGGCAAAGGTTGACGTACCTGAAAATGATGAAAAATGAAGAGATCTCAATAAGTTATGTAGTATTGGAATCGAATCAAAATGACCGTCAACGGTATCTTTGATATGAAGTAGCACTAATGCTATAAATGATTACGAGGATCTTAAATTCAAATCTGTCATATAGTGTGGACAGATAAATAATTGGCCAAATAAAATGCACTATTCAAGTATATTTTGTTTCACTTAAAAAAGTGATGTTTTTGAACTTATAGTTCATAAATCAAAATATATATCAGTGGGATACAAATGAATCATTGTGCGAAAGTATAACCGTAAGATATAAAGTACTATTTGTGCCTCGGGGCATAAAAGGTTTTCACAAAAATCCTGACATTATTAAATGGAGATATATCCTCCAGTGGTGGATGCAATGAGACTTGTTTCGTTTTGGCAATAGATGAAATACTTGAATATGTATAATGAATGATTATTATGCCTAACTAGACGATGAATGTTATATGAAAATTCTTGAAGGATTTAAAATGTCTTGAAGCAATTCCATTGAGTACTTTATGGTCTTGAGACTGCTTAACACAGAGAAAGAATCTTTTTGATCTCATGAAAATGATTTAAAATGTCATGTATTCGTGCAATCTAGTTATCAAATGCTAGAAGATTATTTGATATACATAACGAAAGTTATGTGAAAGGATTGTCATATTATCATTCAAGTTGTGATAAGAAACTAACAAAGCAAGTGACTCAACACATAGAAGATGTGTGATTTTCTTTGAGAAGAAAAGAAGAGCTTTAATAAAATTGAAATGATCAATCTCCGAGTCAGACATGATTTAATTATGTAGATACAGAATATTTATTTGATCCGCATAAATGTCATGACCCAAATCGTCATGAGTGACACCCACACTAACCCTCCGGTGGGAGAACCAAAACTACAGCCCAACTAATCAACTTAACCAAAGTACTACACATTTAAAGCTACGAAACTAGTTGAAATGATAAGGAAAAATAGGGAGTTCCCATAAACTCCAAAGGTTTAAATAAGTAACTAACCAAACAAATGCGAAAGTTTAATCCCTAGAACCTGAAAGTCATTGCACCAAAACTCTACTAACGACAAGTCTAAGAAAAGGGAGTACAACCTCGAGACTAAACAAACACCTTAAACAAATAGTCTGAGTCCGAAAAGAGTGGACTTAAACAAGAGAGATCCATGGCAGCCTATAAGAACTGGCTCACCCTTGAATCCGGTCATGTTCAATAGTCACCTAGTTGAGGTCTATGAATAGCCATCTGAAGATGCCCTACACTCAACAAATAACAAGCAAGTGTAGTATCAATACACAACCACAGTGTACTAGTAGGAGCACACGACTATCCCAATAAGTGAAACACATTCAAGTAACCACAACATAATAAAACAGGCATATACCGAACATTTACAATATTAGTCATCTTTTCAGGATCAATGTAGCATTCCACGTTCTCACTAATACACATTGGTTATCATTTTAGAGCAATATACGGTCTTTCAATATCAATCATCATTAGATATGAATGTAATCATCACAAGTAGATACACAACACAATTCAATGGTCCTCTCACGAAACTCAATTCAATGGTCCTCTCATGGAACTCATACCCAAACTGTTAGTGTACTGGTACGTGGTACCTGATCCAAGTTAGTGTGTCGTACGTGACACCCGATCCCATATTTATATCAGTACATGGCAACCGATCCCATATTTATATCGGTACGTGGCAACCGATCCCAGTTAGTATATCGGATGCGACACCCGATCCCATGTTTTTTACGGTATGTGGCAACCGATCCCAGTTAGTGTGTCTGTGTCGAAATGTAATACCCGATCCATTCAACAAGCCATAATCATAATCACAATGTACATTCTCATAATCATACAATCAAGAGTTGATTCATGGCATACAATTCTTCATTCATACTTAATTATGATTAGTGTGATAAATAATGCAACATTCGCGTACGTACATGCATTATAATGGAGCAATTACTAACATACATCAAACCAACATGAAATCACAACTATCACCTACCTCGAATCCAAGCTTGAATCCCCTACGGCACTTGAATCTTCCCTTTTCGGATTCTTTCCGCTTGTTCGTGGTCTAAAAATATACAATTAACGCAAGGATCAATAAACGAGGCCTAATTACCCAAATATAATCAACATTATCAACCCTAGGCCAACCCAAGATACCAATACCTAAAATAGGGCTTTTTCCCACCATCCAATTTAGTCCAAAAACCCTTCCCCAATAATAATCACCCAAGAAACTAAGTTCTACGGATCGAAAAACATATTCAGGGAGTGAAAACCTTACCTTTAGCCTCACGAATGGTGAAAAATTGTCAAGAAAACCCCTGGGGTTGTTCCTTATCTCTCAAAGTAAAAAAGAACGTTTTGGGGGTTTATTTTCAATTTAAGTCGCGTCTGCCCCGCCATGGCAGGCCTAACCCACTACAGCGGCCCCGCCCTGGCGGGAATAATTCTGCCACAGCGTCTTGCACGTAAATAGTGAGAAAATTTATGAATTCCAAACTCACATTTCACAACACACCTTCATCCCATGACTCTTAGAAAATACACTTTCACGCTAAGATCAATTTTGGGAGTTCTACTCGCCCGAATTCAATTCTGTAAAGTCGTACGGGTTCATCAACGTCTCAGCTATCCACTCATGTGATCAAATTCATGATTCGATATCTCATTTGTTACCAGATTTCCCTAGACATTTGTGACGACCTAACCCATCGGCTGTGCGGGCACCCACTCTAACACCTAAGTAAGAGAACCCTCATATCCCAATAGTGAAAACATGCGGAA
Organism: Solanum oplocense x Solanum tuberosum; assembly: GCA_029582345.1. NCBI lineage: Eukaryota > Viridiplantae > Streptophyta > Magnoliopsida > Solanales > Solanaceae > Solanum > Solanum oplocense x Solanum tuberosum. The sequence goes on from JAJONT010021213.1 coordinate 6,543, forward strand.
TATTAATGAAATGAAATTAAATATACTAATATGGTTTTTATAAATAAGGATTTTTTAACACAATTTCGATTTAAGACTTGCAAAGTAATTAACACCCCCAAGGATCTAGTCTAAACAGGTACAAGAGCTACTAAAAGTATAACGGGACATAATAATGAAAAGACACACCTCCCACTATGCGGAAGGAAAAGTAGAAGCTGTTGGAGAATTCTTCGTCCACATCTAATGAAATATCATCAAACTACATCCAATTTATGCCAAAAAGGCATAGCAAAAGTAGTATCAGTACAAAACCACATGTACTGGTAGGCATCATCGGTCAACCCGACGCCCACCACATAACATAAGAAATCAACCAAGAATATGCCATAAAATCACTCGCTTCTCCACCTTTAACCTCACTTAACCTACTCACAAGTTTCTTGATCATTGTCTAACCATTTTAACGCCTAGAAGAGACCACAAATTTAACTACCAACATTTTGACTAACCACCCACTACATACCCTTACTCCAAGGTGAAATCCACCTAATTAATTACATCACATACACTACCCCCACTTCTCGCCATTACAACACACGAACAGCCCTTGCGATCAATTATTACAACCTTTGAACCCTTGGCCTTTCCAATTCATACGACAACACGTTACACAACAAGTTCACTCAACACAAAAGAACAGTCAGATATAAGTCCTCATAAACATATAGCCACTTTGAGAAATTGCAATATCATTTATCATTACGAACCACATTCAATTTCACAATCCTTAAATTACATAATCATGTCAAGTCATTGGTCCTCTCAAGGAACCAAAACCCAAATTGTTAGCATACCAATGTTTATGCTGGAACATGGCAACCGATCCCATATTTTATCCGAAACGTGGCAACCGATCCATGTTAGCATGTCGAAAAGCAACACCCGATCCATTCAACAAGACACAATCAGAATCACCAAGTACATTCTCATAATCATACAATCAAGTCAAGATTCATGACATTCATCATTCGTATATCTCATTACAAATAATATGGCCAATAATGCAACAATGCATACCTACACGTATTACCATGAAGCAAGAACAACATATATCTCCTAATCATGAAATCACAACCATCAAAATGAAGTATTCATCGATATTTAACTCTTAACAATAATTCGACCAACTTAGCCCTAGTTTCAGCACCTAAGGCTTCTTCCCATTATTAATCATCTTTTGTTCGGTGCACGAAGGCCTATGCAAAAATCCTACCATTGATTTACATTAGATTAGGCAGTGAGCATAGATTTATAACTACTCAATTAATATAACCTAGCCTACCTAGGCGCCAAGCAGTTGCACGGAGTTTTGGCTTTGATTCTTGTGTTTCTGACCTTGTGACGGTGATCTTGACCAAAAATCCGCCATCCATAACGCTCCTTACGCTATAAATATCTTTCTATTTCCTTCCCAAGCTTGGAGCAGGTTTTTGGGGGTTTATATGGTTTTTACGACTAATTTAGGTATTCTAGGAAGAAAGAGGAAATAGGATTTCGTCTTATTTACATTCTGTCTCGCCTATCCCGCTCTGGCGCCAACTTACCCCGCTGTGGCGCCGCCGCCTTAGCGACATCTGGCATGCCCTAGCGGGACAGTGGCAGAGTAAATTCCCATTTTTTTTCCTTTTCCTAATTAACGACGGTTCGGGTCTTTACAATAGATACCAATTTACCCCTCGTTCCTCCCCGAACGACTAGTGCATAGATCATCACACGCCCTAGATCGGGCTATCTCTAACTAAAGGATTAGTCCATTATGGAAACCACTACAAATGGTGACTACTTCAATCGAAACATAAAAATGTTATACTCAAAATGGGTCGGTTAGGTATTTAGGGAAACACACGAGGAAACGAACACGTTAAATTTACATAGCCTAACCCGCCAGAGCGGCAACCCTTCCGCTAAGGCGGGGCTACTGTGGCAAGGGATCTCCCGCTGAAGCGGGAGATTGGGCACCAGTACATAGGGGGAAAAATCCATTTTCCCCATGTTCCAAATTCTTCCCCCAAAACTTTCCAAAGAACTCTCGATTCGCTCTCCTCCGAACGTCAAAATTAAGGTAAACTTCTCATTTCTTACATTTTTTACTTCAGTAATTACTTAACTATGATTGCATGCTGCTGAACAATCGATTAGAAATGGTTTTGAGGGTCGCTATTTGAAAATGAACATAAGTTGCTGATTTGATAGAAAAACATAGCATGGGTACTTCTCTTATGTCTCCACAACGTCTTGGGCGTAAGGATTTCGTAGAAGTTCTGTCGAATCGATACCAAAAAGGGTGGGGAAAGTTAAAGGGTCTCTAATTAGAAAAATCAAATTTGAGAGATATTTAGGGGTTATTTTGCTGAAATAATTGCATATTTCGGTTCTAGGACATTTTATATACTCTGATCTGCTGAAATTCTATCAAAAATGGGGAATTTGAGATGAAGAGGTGCCATGATCGTGCCTAGTGTTCATCCCAGATGAAGGCCACTCTGGCGACCTTCATCCCACTGTGGTGGCCTCCATCATCCCGCTGTGGCGGCATATCGGGAACCAGTGGCCAAGTCCCCTTAACACAGAAATTTCTCTCCTCACTTTCCAACCGTAAACTGTCTATTTCTATTGTATTCTAATGTATATATTCCATCTTTTGTAAGCTTTTCTAAATGGCTGGTGCTAATGAGGAAAACTTACCTTTCGTTCGATTTCGCTACGCTTCTAGTCGGGAAAGATTCCATGACTTCCGGAACAAGTTTTTCTGTGAGAGGGGCTTTGTCTTACTCCGACTGGAGGAAAAAGAGCCTGCTTTCTATGCTTGCTCAATGGAGTTTCGGTGGTCACCACTGATCGAGGCTCCCCCTGCTGCACGAGCTGACTTGATATGGGAGTTCTATGTTAGACTGCCCATCGTCCGCTGGGATGACCCTCACCCCATCATCCACATCCGAAAGTCGTCATCCCCCTAAATACCATTGCTATAAATGAGATACTAGAGTGTCCTGAGGCCTCGAATGCTGAGTATGACGCTTAGTTGCGAGGGACCGTTTGCTGGTTCAGATATGAAAGCCGGTGAAGATCATGTTCACTTGCGTCGCTCCCAGGCAGGAGATTCCCATCGTGGATAAGGGAGATTTCCATCAGTTATTTTGTTTGGAGACTACCATGTCAGGCCTGGTGTCCCCGGAGGATCTAGACTCTGACACTGACACCTTTCGGTCCCAGGGTTCTTGATTTTTTTCTTCGCCCCTTCTTGGGCATGTACTTTTTGGACAGAACCTTGTTTTTATCTTTTAGCCTTTCTTATGTTTTGTAAGCACATGGATGCTAGTTTTTCTGCTGTTTTTCGTGCTACATGATCAATTTCTATGTTTTATAATCTATTCTCGACTTGTTGAACACTGAATGAATTACAGGGGTTAGCCTGGATACCATTTGGGATCGTTTTTGGGTAACTTGGGAAAATAGGGGTGGCATGCTGAGGTTCTGCCTCTCCTCATCCCGCTCTGGTGGGAGGAATCCTTCTCTAGCGGTCTCACCCTGGCGAGAATAATCCCTCCCCAGCGGCTCAGGAACCAGAACACGGACCAAGATTTTTCTGGGTTTTCTCTTCTCTAAATTTCACTAAGTTTCCCAATATTACAAAACAAATTTAGGATAATTCTCTAAGCTAGGAGAAATCCTTGATTACTCCAAGTCAAACCCATGATACACGAACCAATTCGTTCTTATTAATTCAGCACCACAACCCATACATCCCCAGGATACACCCAGACATTCACGTGGTTATTACACAAACGCAAGACACGTTCATATCTTCCTCACAAATGGCCTCGTAGTTTTTCATCTAAACCATTGCATCGAACCTAGTCAAGATCTTCTTATCACCACGAGTTTCACGATAACCAAGCATTTACAACTCGGACAACTTCAATCAATTAGGCCAACACATTGCACATATCAAAGTTCAGACACACATTTATAGTGCATATATTCACATCATCACATTCAAGCAATTACAACTTCACATTTGCAGTTGATTCAGACAACAAGAAGCACGTATTCAAAGTTTCAAAAAATACAATTCACAACAAGTACAAATCATTAGTTAGTTTTCTCCATGGATGACCATCCCTGATCATCCATGCATATACACGACCCCTACGGTCAAATACCAATTGGAACCTTCTCAATTCCAATTTACCTTGCCTGTGTTACTTCGGTCATGACCACGGCGTCTAGTTCACCTTTTTGAGATACCAATTGGACTCAACTCATACCACAAGTGACACTCGCACGAAACGAGAGAAGGAAGGTGGAATGTCTTCCTAGAATACGTCATAGCTTCCTGAGGATTAGATGTGAATGTCAACACACCCATCCGCAGGAGTCTAGTCCACAGTTTGCTCTTATACTAGGAGGCCGGTAACCTAAGATCTGATACTAATTTGTCATGACCCAACCCATCGGGTCGTGCGGGCACCCATTCTAACACCTAAGTAAGAGATCCCTCATATCCTAATTGTTAAAACGTGAGGAAAATTAAAGAAAATGAAATTAAATATACTAATCTGGTTTTATAAATAAGGACTTTTTAACACAATTTTGGTTTAAGACTTGCAAAGTAATTAACACCCCAAGGATCTACTCTAAACGGGTACAAGAGCTACTAAGAGTACAACATGACATAATAATGAAAAGACACAGCTCCCACCATGCAGAAGGAAAAGTAGAAGCTTCTAGAGAATTCTTCGTCCACACCTAATGAAACATCACCAATCTACATCTAGTCTATGCCAAAAAGGCATAGCAAGAGTAGTATCAATACAAAACCACACGTACGGATAGGGATCATCGGTTAACCTGATGCCCACCACATAGCATAGGAAATCAAACAATAAGAATATTCCATAAAACAACTCACTTCTCCACATTTACCCTCACTCAACCTACTCACCAGTTTCTTGATCATAGCCTAACCATTCTAACGCCTAGAAGAGATAACAAATTTAACTACCAGCATTTCGACTAACCACCCACTACATAACCTTACTCCAAGGTTAAATCCACCTAAGTAATTACATCACGTACACTACCCCCACTTCTCGCCTTTACAACACATGAACAGCCCTTGCGATCAATTATTACGACCTTTGAACCCTTGGCCTTTCCAATTCATTCGACAACATGTTACACAACAAGTTCACTCAACACAAAAGAACAGTCAGATATAAGTCCTCATCAACATATAGCCACTCTGACAAACTGCAATATCATTTAACATTACGGACCACATTCAATTTCACAATCCTCAAAATACACAATTATGTCAAGTCATTGGTCCTATCATGGAACCAGAACCCAAACTGTTAGCATACCGGAATGTGGAACCCGATCCAATGTTTATGCCGAAATGTGGCAACCGATCCCATATTTATGTCGAAACTTGTCAACTGATCCAAGTTAGTGTGTAAGAATGCAACACATGATCCATTCAACAAGCCACAATCACAATCACCAAGTACATTCTCATAATCATACAATTATGTCATAATTCATGGCATTCATCATTTATATATCTCATTACAAATAATATGGCTAATAATGCAACATTGCATACCTACACGTATTATCATGAAGTAAGAACAACATATATCTCCTAATCATGAAATCACAACCATTATAATGAGGTATTCATCGATCTATAACTCTTAACAATAATTCGACCAACTTAGACCTAGTTTCAGAACCTAAGGCTTTTTCCCATGATTAATCATCTTTTGTTCGGTGCACGAAAGCCTACATATAAAACCTACCATAGATTTACATTAGATTAGGCAGTGAGCATAGATTTATAATTGCTCAATTAATAAAACCTAGCCTACCTAGGCGCCAAGCAGGTGCACGGAGTTTTGGCTTCGATTCTTGTGTTTCTGACCTTGTGACGGTGATCTTGACCGAAAATCCACCATCCACAACGCTCATTACGCTATAAATCTCCTTATCTTTCCCTCCCAAGCTTGGAGCAGGTTTTTGGGGGGTTTCTATGGTTTTTTACGACTAATTTAGGTATTTGTAGAAGGAGAAATATGATTTTGTGTTATTTACATTTTGTCTCACTTATCCCGCTCTGGCGCCAACTTACCCGGACGTGGTGTTGCCGCCCTAGCGGCATCTGGCCTGCCCTAGCGTGACAGTGGAAGAGTAAATTTCCAATTTTTTTGCTTTTCCTAATTAACGACGGTTCGGGTCTTTACAATCGATACCAATTTACCCCTCGTTCATCCCCGAACGACTAGTGCACATATCATCACACGCCCTAGATTGGGTTATCTCTAACTAAAGGATTAGTCCATTACAGAAATCATGATGGATGGTGACTCCTTCAATCGAAATACAAAAATGTTATACTCAAAAGGGGTCAGTTAGGTATTTAGGGTAACACACGAGGAAACGAACGCGTTTAATTTACACAGCCTGACCCGCTAGAGTGGCAGCCCTTCCATTAAGGCGGGGCCGCTGTGGCGAGAGATCTCCCGCTGAAGCTTCCCCCAAAGCTTCCCCCATGTTCCAAATTCTTCCCCCAAAACTTCCCAAAACACTCTCGATTCGCTCTCCTCCGAATGTCAAAATTAAGGTAAACTTCTCATTTCTTATATTTTTAACTTCATTACTTACTTAACTATGATTGCATGTTTTTGAACAATCGATTAGAAACGATTTTGATGGTCGCTATTTGAAAATGAATATAGGTTGCTAATTTAATAGAAAAACGTAGCATGGGTACTTCCCTTACGTCCCTAACGTCTCCGCAACGTCCTGGGCGTAAGGATTTCGTAAAAATTTAGTCGAATCGATACCAAAAAGGGTGGGGGAAGTTAAAGGGTCTATAAATAGAAAACTCAAATTTGAGGGATATTTAGGGGTTATTTTGTAGAAATAATTGCATATTTAGGTTCTAGGACACTCTATATACTCTAATCTACTGAAATTCTATGAAAAACGGGGAATTTGGGATGAAGAGGCTCCATGATCGTGCCTGGTGTTCGTCCCAGATGAAGGACACTCTAGCAACCTTCATCCCGGTGTGGCGGCCTCCATCATCTCGTTATGGCGGGATATCGGGAACCAGTGGCCTGGTCCCCTTAACTCAGAAATTTCTCTCGTCCCTTTCCAACCTTAAATTGTCTATTTCTATCATATTCTAACGTATATATTCCATCTTTTGCAGGCTTTTCTAAATGGCTGGTGGTAATGAGGACAATTTACCTTTCGTCTGATTTCTTGACGCTTCTAGTCGGGAAAGATTCCATGACTTCTGGAACAACAAGTTTTGTGGTGAGAGGGGCTTTGTCTTACTCCGACTGGAGTAGAAAGAACTTGCTTTCAATGCTCGCTTAATGGAGTTTGGGTGGGCGCCACTGATCGAGGCTTCCCCTGTTGTACGAGCTGACTGGGAGCGGGAGTTCTATGTTATACTTCCCATCGTTCACTGGGACGACCCTCACACCATCATCCATATTCGGGGATCGACATCCCCCTAAATACCACCGCTATAAATGAGGTACTAGAGTTTCCCGAGGCCTCGAATACTGAGTATGACGCTTAGTTGCGGGAGATGGATCTGGGCTGCTTGAGGGACACACTAGTGGAGCCTGCACGCCGAGACAGGGTCTATTGGTCTACTGCTGAGGAAATTACTAGTGCAGAATGGTCACCGGATGCTAAGAGTTGGCTTCACTTGGTCACTAGGAGGATTCGCCCGTTGGGCAATCGTACAGACGTGACATTTTCTCGGGCCTTGGTGGTGGCGTGTGCTGTGCAGTGCATCGATCTAAACGTGGGGGAGCAGATTATCTTGGAGTGGAAGATGTTCTATCGGGGTAACAAGAAGGTTTTCTTCCTACCAGGGCTTATCACTGCACTGTGCAATCATGCTGGGTGCCTCTTCTAGATACAGATAAAGTACTTCCTATGGATCCCCCCCTCATTCACCCTCTTTTGGTTACACTGGCTTCTACTTCACCGAGCAAGAAGAGGAGGACGGATAGGGCTAGTAGCAGTCAAGTGGCCGCGGAGTCGGACGAGGAGGGAAGCGACGACACTCGTCTCACTGGGTCTCAGCCTCCACTTTCAGCGACACAGGTAGAGGAGGACTTGGCAGCTGTCTGGAGGAGGATGGGGTGCCATATCACTGCCAACACTCCGGTTCCCCCAAACACTCCACTAGAGTTTGAGATGCTCCATCGCGAGCTGCGCCAAGATTGGAGGAAGGGTCTAGCGAGGGAGCGTTAGCTGGTTCGGATATGGAAGCCGATAAAGATCATGTTCACCTGTGTCGCTCCTGAGCAGGAGATTCCCATTGTGGATAAGGGAGATTTCCATCAGTTCTCTTGTCTGGAAGAGGCCATGTCATGCCTGGTGCCCCCGGAGGATCTAGACTCTGACACAGACACCTTTCGGTACCAGGGTTCTTGATTGTTTCCTTCGCCCCTTCTTGGGCTTGTACTTTTTGGACAGAACCTTGTTTTTATCTTTTCGCCTTTGTTATGTTTTGTAAGCACATGGATGCTGGTTTTTCTGCTATTTTTCGTGGTACATGATCAATTTCTATGTTTTATCATCTATTCTCGACTTGCTGAACACTGAATGAATTGTAGGGGTTAGCCCGGATACCATCTGGGGTCCTTATTGGGTAACTTGGGAAAACAAGGGAGGCATGATGAGGTTCTACCTCGCCTCATCCTGCTCTTGTGGGAGGAATCCTGCTTTGGCAGTCTCACCCTGGCGGGAATAATCCAGCCCCAGCGGCTCAGACAGAACCTGAACCCGGACCAAGATTTTTCTGGGTTTTCTCTTTTCTAAATTTCACAAAGTTTACCAGCTTTACGAAACAAATTTAGGATAATTCTATGCGCTAGGAGAAATTCTTGACTACTCCTAGTCAAACCCATGATGCACAAACTAATTCATTCTTATTAATTCAGCATCACAACCCACACATCCCCAGGATACACCCAGACATTCACGCGGTTATTACACAAGCGCAAGACCCGTTTAGATCTTTGCCACATTGCGTCGAACCTAGTCAGGATGTTCTTTTCACCACGAGTTTCATGATACCCAAGCATTTACAACTCGCACAACTTCAATCAATTAGGCTAATACATTGCACATATCAAAGTTCAGACACACATTTATAGTGCACATAATCACATTATCACATTCAAGCAATTACAACTTCACATTTGCAGTTGATTCAAACAACAAGAAGCACGCGTTCATAGTTTCAATAAATACAATTCACAACAAGTACAAATCAATAGTTATTTTGATCCATGGATGACCATTCCTGATCATCCATGCAATTACACGACCCCTAGCGCCAGATACCAATTGGTACCTTCTCAGTTCCAGTTTCCCTTGCTTGTGTTCCTTCGGTTATGACCACAACGTCTAGTTCACTTTGTTGAGATACCAATTGGACTCAACTCATACCACAAGTGACACTCGCACGAAATGAGAAAAGGAAGGTGGAATGACTTCCTATAATACTTCCTAACATCCTAAGGATTAAATTTAGATGTCAACACACCCATCCGCAGGAGTCTAGTCCACATTTTGCTCTTATACTAGGATTCTGGTAACCTGGGATCTGATACCAATTTGTCACAACCCAACCCATCAGGTCATGCGGGCACCCACTCTAACACCTAAGTAGGAGAACCCTCATATCCCAATAGTTAAAACGTGAGGAAAATTAACGAAAATGAAAATAAATATACTAATCTGGTTTTATAAATAAGGACTTTTTAACACAATTTATGTTTAAGACTTGCAAATTAATTAACACCCCCAAGGATCTAGTCTAAATGGGTACAAGAGCTACAGAGAGTACAAGAGGACATAATAATAAAAAGACACAGCTCCCACCATGCGGAAGGAAAAGTAGAAGCTGCTGGAGAATTCTTCGTCCACATCTAATGAAACATCACCAATCTACATCTAGTCTTTGCCAAAAAGGCATAGCAAGTATAGTATCAATACAAAACCACGCGTACTGATAGGGATCATTGGTCAACCCGATGCCCACCACATAACATAAGAAATCAACCAATAAGAATATTCCATAAAACCACTCACTTCTCCACCTTTATCCTTGCTCAACCTACTCACCAGTTTACGCCTTGAAGAGACCACAAATTTAACTACCAGCATTTCGACTAACCACCCACTACATACCCTTACTCCAAAGTTAAATCCACCTAAGTAATTACATCATGTACACTAGCCCAACTTCTCACCATTACAACACATGAACAGCCCTTGCGATCAAATATTACCACCTTTGAACCCTTGGCCTTTCCAATTCATTTGACAACACGTTACACAACAAGTTCACTCAACACAAAAGAACAGTCAGATATAAGTCCTCATCAACATATAGCCACTCTGACAAACTGCAATATCATTTAACATTACGGACCACATTCAATTTCACAATCCTCAAAATACACAATTATGTCAAGTCATTGGTCCTATCATGGAACCAGAACCCAAACTGTTAGCATACCGGAATGTGGAACCCGATCCAATGTTTATGCCGGAACGTGGCAACCGATCCCATATTTATGTCGGAACGTGGCAACCGTTCCAAGTTAGTGTGTCAGAATGCAATACCCGATCCATTCAACAAGCCACAATCAGAATCACCAAGTACATTCTCATAATCATACAATTTATTCATGATTCATGGCATTCATCATTCATATATCTCATTAAAAATAATATGACCAATAATGCAACATTGCATACCTACAGGTATTATCATGAAGCAAGAACAACATATATCTCCTAATCATAAATTCACAACCATTATAATGAAGTATTCATCGATCTATAACTCTTAACAATAATTCGACCAACTTAGCCCTAGTTGCAGCACCTAAGGCTTCTTCCCATGATTAATCATCTTTTGTTCGGTGCACAAAGTCCTACGCATAAATCCTACAATAGATTCACATTAGATTAGGCAGTGAACATAGATTTCAAACTACTCAATTAATAAAACCTAGCCTACCTGGGTGCCAAGCAGTTGCAAGGAGTTTTTGCTTCTAATCTTGTGTTTCTGACCTTGTGACAGTGAACTTGACCGAAAATCCACCATCCACAACGCTCCTTATGCTATAAATCTCCTTCTCTTTCCTTCCTAAGCTTGGAGCAGATTTTTGGGGGTTTCTAGAGTTTTTTTATGACTAATTTAGGTATTTTAGGAAGAAAGAGGAAATAGGATTTCGTGTTATTTACATTATGTCTCGCCTATTCCGCTCTGGCGCCAAGTTACCCCGCTGTGGCGCCGCCGCCCTAACGGGACAGTGGCCGAGTAAATTCCCAATTTTATTGCTTTTCCTAATTATTAACGAATTGGGTCATTACTATAGATACCAATTTACCCCTCGTTCATCCTCGAATGACTAGTGCACAAATCATCACACGCCCTAGATCGGGTTATATCTAACTAAAAGATTAGTCCATTACGAAAACTACGATGGATGGTGACCCCTTCAATCGAAACACAAAAATGTTATACTCAAAAGGGGTCGGTTAGGTATTTAGGGAAACACACGAGGAAACGAACGAGTTTAATTTACATAGCCTGACCCACTAGACCAGTAGCCTTTTCACTAAGGCAGGGCCGCTATGACGAGGGATCTCCCGCTGGAGAAGGAGATCAAGAACTAGTACATAGGGGGGAAAATCCATTTCCCCCCATGTTCCAAATTCTTCCCCCAAAACTTCCTAAAACACTCTCGATTTCCTCTCCTCCAAACGTCAAAATTAAGGTAAATTGCTCATTTCTTACATTCTTAACTTCATTACTTACTTAACTATGATTGCATGCTGCTGAACAGTCGATTAGAAATGGTTTTGAGGGTCGCTATTTGAAAATGAACATAGGTTGCTAATTTAATAGAAAAACGTAGCATGGGTTCTTCCCTTATGTTCCCAACGTCTCCAAAACGTCCTGGGCGTAAAGATTTCGTAGAAATTTGGTCGAATCGATACCAAAAAGGGTAGGGGAAGTTAAAAGGTCTCTAAATAGAAAATTTGAGTTCGAGGGATATTTAGGGGTTATTTTGTAGAAATAATTGCATATTTAGGTTCTAGGACACTCAATATAATCTGATCTACTCAAATTTTATCAAAAATAAGGAATTTGGGATGAAGAGGCGCTATGATCATGCCTGGTGTTCATCCCAGATGAAGGCCACTCTAGCGACCTTCATCCCAGTGTGGCGGCCTCCATCATCCCGTTGTGGCGGGATATCGGGAACCAGTGGCCTGGTCCCCTTAACTCAAACATTTCTCTCCTCCCTTTCCAACTTTAAATTGTCTATTTCTATCGTATTCTAACGTATATATTCCATCTTTTGCAGGATTTTTTAAATGGCTGGTGCTAATGAGGAAAACTTCCCTTTCGTGAGAGGGGCTTTGTCTTACTCCGACTGGAAGAGAAAGAGCCTGCTTTCTATGCTCGCTTGATGGAGTTTGGGTGGGTGCCACTAATCAAGGCTTCCCCTGCTGCACGAGCTGACTTGGTGCTGGAGTTCTATGCTATACTGCCCATCGTTCGCTGGAACAACCCTTACCCCATCATCCGCATCAGGGGGACTACATCCCCCTAAATACCACTGCAATAAATGAGGTACTAGAGTTGCCTGAGGCCTCGAATGCTAAGTACGAGGCTAAGTTGCGGGAAATAGATCTGAGCTAGATGAGGGACTCACTAGTAGAGTTTGCACGCCGGTACAGGGTATATTGGCCTACTTCTGAGGGGATTACTAGTACAGAATGGTTACCGGATGTTAAGAGTTGGCTTCACTTTGTCACTAGGAGGATTCGCCGGTCGGTCAATCGCACAGACGTGACATTTTCTCGATCCTTAGTGGTGGCGTGCGCTGTGCAGGGCATCGAGCTAAACGTGAGGTGCAGATTATCTCTGAGTGGTAGATGTACTACTGGGTAACAAGAAGGCTTTCTTCCTACCAGGGCTTATCACTGCACTGTGCAAACATGCTGGGGTGCCGGTTGTAGATATATATCAGGTACTTCTTATGGATCCCCCCCCTTCCTTCACCCTCTTTTGGTTCGACAGGATTCTACTTATCGGAGGAAGGAGAGGAGGACAGATAGGGCTAGTAGCAGTCAAGTGGCCACGAAGTCGGACGAGGAGAGAGGAGACGACACTCGTCCCACCGGGTCTCAGCCTCCACTTTCAGCGGCACAGGTAGAGGAGGACTTGGCAGCTGTCCGGATAAGGATGGGGTGCCCTATCACTTCCACCACTCTGGTTCCACCCAACACTGCCCTAGAGTTTGAGATGCTTCATCGCGAGCTGCGCCAAGAGAGGAAGAAGGGTCTGGCGAGGGACCGTTTGCTGGTTCGGATATGGAAGGCGGTGAAGATCATGTTCACTTGCTTCGCTCCCGACAGGAGATTCCTATCGTGGATAAGGGAGATTTCTATCAGTTCTCTTGTCTGGAGGTGGCCATGTCAGGCCTGGTTCCCTCGGAGGATCTAGACTCTGACACTGACAACTTTCGGTCCCAAGGTTCTTGATTGTTTTCTTTGCCCCTTCTTGGGCTTGTACTTTTTGGACATAACCTTGTTTTTGTCATTCTACCTTTCTTATGTTTTGTAAGCACATGGATGCTGGTTTTTCTGCTGGTTTTTATGGTACATGATCAATTTCTATGCTTTTTAATCTATTCTTGACTTGCTGAACACTGAATGAAATGCAGGGGTTAGCCCGGATACCATTTGGGGTCCTTATTAGGTAACTTGGGAAAACAGGGGAGGCATGCTGAGGTTCTGCCTCACCTCATCCCACTCTGGCGGGAGGAATCCTCCTCAAGCGGTTTCGCCCTGGAGGGAATAATCCCTTCCCAGCGGCTCAGACGGAACTAGAACTCGGACCAAGATTTTTTCGGGTTTTCTCCTCTCTAAATTTCACAAAGTTTACCAGCTTTACGAAACAAATTTAGGATATTTCTCTGAGCTAGGAAAAATCCTTGACTACTCCAAGTCAAACCCATGATACACGAACCAATTCGTTCTAATTAATTTAGCACCACAACCCACACATCCCCAGGATACACCCAGACATTCACGCGGTTATTACACATGAGTACGACACGTTCAGATCTTCCTCACAAATGGCCTCATAGTTTTTCATCTAAACCATTGCATCGAACCTAGTCAGGATCTTCTTATCACCACGAGTTTCACGATAACCAAGCATTTACAACTCGTACAACTTCAATCAATTAGGCCAATACATTGCACATATCAAAGTTCAGACACACATTTATAGTGCATATAATCACATCATCACATTCAAGCAATTACAGATTCACATTTGCAGTTGATTCAGACAACAAGAAGCAGACATTCAAAGTTTCAAAAAATACAATTCACAACAAGTACAAATCATTAGTTAGTTTGCTCAATGGATGACCATTCCTGATCATCCATGCATATACACGACCCCTACGGCCAGATACCAGTTAGAACCTTCTTAGTTCCAATATACCTTGCATGTGTTCCTTCAGTCATAACCACGATGTCTAGTTCGCCTTGTTGAGATACCAATTAGACTCAACTCATACGACAAGTGATACTCGCACGAAACGAGAGAAGGAAGGTGGAACGACTTCCTAGAATACTTCATAGCTTCCTGCGGATTAGATGTGGATGTCAACACACCCATCCACAGGAATTTATTCCACATTTTGCTCTTGTACTGGGAGACCAATAACCTGTGATCTGATACCAATTTGTCACGACCCAACCCATCGGTCCGTGCAGGCACCCACTCTAACACCTAAGTAGGAGAACCCTCATATCCCAATAGTTAAAACGTGAGGAAAATTAGCGCAAACAAAATTAAATAGACTAATAATGTTTTATAATACGGATTTTTTAACACAATTTCAGTTCAATACTTGCAAAGTAGTTAACATCCCCAAGGATCTAGTCTAAACGGGTACAAGAGCTACTAAGAGTACAACATGACATAATAATGAAAAGACACAGCTCCCACCATGCGGAAGGAAAAGTAGAAGCTGCTGGAGAATTCTTCGTCCACATCTAATGAAACATCACCAATTTGCATCTAGTCTATGCCAAAAAGGCATAGCAAGAGTAGTATCAGTACAAAACCACACATAATGATAGGGATCATCGGTCAACCTGACGCCCACCACATAACATATGAAATCAACCAATAAGAATATTCCATATAACCACTCATTTCTCCAGCTTTACCCTCACTCAACCTATTCACCAGTTTCTTGATCATAACCTAACCATTCTAATGCCTAGAAGAGACCACAAATTTAACTACCAACATTTCGACTAAACACCCACTACATACCCTTACTCCAATGTTAAGTCCACCTAATTAATTATATCACGTACACTACCCCCACTTCTCGCTATTACAACACATGAACAACCCTTGCGATCAATTATTACAACCTTTGAAGCCTTGGCCTTTCCAATTCATTCGACAACACGTTACACAACAAGTTCACTCAACACAAAAGAACAGTCAGATATAAGTCCTCATAAACATATAGCCACTTCGACAAATTGCAATAACATTTATCATTACGAACCACGTTCAATTTTACAATCCTCAAAATACACAATTATGTTAAGTCATTGGTCCTCTCATGGAACCCAAACCCAAACTGTTAGCATACCGGAATGTGGAACCCGATCCAATGTTTATGCTGGAACGTGGCAACCGATCCCATATTTATGCCGGAACGTCGCAACCGATCCAAGTTAGTTTGTCAGAATGCAACACCCGATCCATTCAACCAGCCACGATCACAATCACCAAGTACATTCTCATAATCATACAATCAAGTCTTGATTCATGGCATTCATCATTCATTTATCTCATTACAAATAATATGGCTAATAATGTAACATTGCATACCTACACATATTATCATGAAGCAAGAACAACATATATCCCCTAATCATGAAATCACAACCATTATAATGAAGTATTCATCGATCTATAACTCTTAACAATAATTTGACCAACTTAGCCTTAGTTTCAACACCTAAGGCTTTTTCCCATAATTAATCATCTTTTGTTCGATACATGAAGACTTACGCATAAATCCTACCATTGATTTACATTATATTACGCAATGAGCACATATTTATGACTACTCAATTAATTAAACCTAGCTTACCTGGGCGACAAGAAGTTGCACGGAGTTTTGGCTTCGATTCTTGTGTTTCTGACCTTGTGACGGTGATCTTGAACGGAAATTCGCCTTCCACAACACTCCTTATGCTAGAAATCTCCTTTTCCTTCCTTCCCAAGCTTAGAGCAACTTTTTAGGGATTTCTAGGGTGTTTTACGACTAATATAAGTATTTTAGGAAGAAGGTGGAAATAGGATTTCACGTTATTTACCTTTTATCTCGCCTATCCCGCTCTGGCGCCAAATTACCCCGCTGTGGTGCCGCCGCCATAGTGTCATTCGGTCCGCCCTAGCGGGACAGTGGCCTAGTAAATTCCCAATTTTTTTGCTTTTCCTAATTAACGATGATTCTGGTCGTTACAACCTTACTGACTCCAATTTCGTCCAAATCTGGACTAGGTTAGGAAATTCCAAGTTACTACCAAAAAGTTTTCTGACCCCAATTCTTTTTCCATTGGCTTTTCTCTAACGACGGAATCAGGTCGTTACAATAGATACCAATTTACCCATCACTCATCCCCGGGTGATCAACTAGGGAAGACTAGCTAAAGTTAGGGTAGAGTAGTACTTGAATCACTTAAAAATAGGGGATACTTGTCTCGCATGTCCTTAGCTTCCGGACATCGCGATCAAGAATTTCAACCGGTTCTTATTCATACAGAAGGCCTTGTCTAACACAAATGAGTCTCACTTTATGATATAATCTTTGTTTCCAAGCCAACCAAGTGAATACCTACACATCCTTCCATACAATTTCTCAATGAAATCATCATAATACTCGAGTGATAATTATTATTGTATGTGCACTTAACTAACAACAAAGTTATTCCCTATAACCACCAAAGTTGATCATTCACATGTCTGCAACATGTTATCAAGGACTTTGACACAACATCAGGACGAATCTTTTCTCACATAACCATGATAAAATTCTAAATCAATACTCACCACAATTAGAAGTGAACCTGAACCAACCAACACACACTCATAATACCCCACAATCATAGTTCTTAACAACATCTCCATCCCACAACATAAATTTCCATGAGCTTAAGTTACAAAAATTTGGTCTTTAGACATCAGATACTCACTGAAAGATATGTCCAAGCATACAAACCCTCTATCAACACTATCTAAATACTAGATTTAGCAATTGTGATTATAGATTACCTTAGGAACAGTAGAATTGGACTCAATGATCCTCACATTCAACCACATATAATTGTTACATGACTTCGACTACAAGATGAATATTAAGATTGCCGGAAAACCATAATTACACATGGTAGCTCTTTTATGAACTCTCATAGGCAAGGTGGTACATGTAGAACCACTGAAATATTTTAACAACTCAAGACAATGCCAAATATATCATCTGAAATAACCAAGTCGTCCCAATCATCCCACTCAACCAAGAGAACATCGCAGGATTGGTACCCTTGATCCACCACTAGGGATCCACCCACAAAAGTGAAACCACCCATGATAATAGCTAGTGAAAGATACTCACCACCGTGTACAAAATAAAATAGATGGTCACGTCAGAATTTTACAGAATAACACTAAAGGGTTTCCTCTGAAGAGTCAATACCAATCTGTTCCATTGAGCTGACTCCACATTCTCTTCACATCATTCCACTGAAGTCTACACTCTCAATACTAACAACCATCATGAACACTCCGACCATTTACCTTATTATAAACCCACATTTTTAAATGAAAATCTTTCTTAGGTACTGAACAATCAAAACTAATAAATTTTTTGACTCAGCCCAGGTGTAAGTCCTTTCAAATGCTCAATACCGGATACAATTGATCGTTTCCCACATTGCCAATTCATATCTTGACAAAATATATCATCACGAATGTAAACTTATAATGAAAAATATGAATTGTAAATTCAATTGTATAACACAATCTCCTTATCTATCAACATTAGCCTGTACCTTGAAGTATTTTATTAATTCATGGAACTTCGATTATCATTTATTGCATCTCCATCGATCTTACAATATCCTTCGCTAAAATCCCATCATACACATTACTAAATGATGAGTCCACAAATTGGACTCATTTAGGGCTATATTTTAATAGAATTAGTGTCCTCAAATGCATATTTTGTCTCAATATCTGATGAAAACCCTTAAGTTTCAGGTATTTAGAGTTTGAGGGAAAGCATGGACACTACTTAGCAAAAAGGAACAAAAGTAGCTGAAAGAACGAAGAAATGAAGATCTGAGAATCGCCAAACTCGTTCGGCGAGTCGCCAAAAGGTCTTATCCTCACCTTTTGTTCCAGTGTGCTGAGCCCTGAAGGAAAGGATCAAATCAACGGTGAAAAGGAGCAGTCGGCGTATCGCCAAGCAGTTCCGCAAAGCTGTTCTATGTTGCCCAATGATCCAAACACGACGATGCTGAAGACTAACGTAAGAAGGCGATGAACTAGACCAAAGGGCAGATCGTCGAATTGATCGGCGATCCCGACTAACTTCGTCGAGTGATCCTTTGCAGCACATTTTCTGAAAACTATAAATACTAGTTGAAGTTTTGTGGCTTAGCATCAGAGTAGAAATTATTATTATCAAACATTATTATTAAGTTTAAATATCAGACCTAGAATATTCTATCTAAGCTTCGAGAGGGTTTTGAAAAACTTGAAGATTCAAAAGGTTTCAACTCTAAGATTTTGGACTTGGGTCTTGTGTATTCTTCACTTTGACTAGTTTTAAAACTTATTCTTGCATACCCATTGATGGAAACTTAGATTGGTATACATTTTTACCTCTTGTACATGTGTAGCTAAATCCCCAATTCTTGGGGTGTGATTTTGTGAATATGGGTTAGATTAATTATTGGGTCTTGCTTGCTGATAGTTTATTTGTTGTTTAGATGTGATTTCGTTTAGTAGTTGTGTTGGAACTTAATGAAATTGTAGTTGCAAATATGATTTCACCTTTGTGTTTTCAGCTTGCTCGAGAGAGAGGTCGTAAAACTAAGACTACTAAATTGATGGCCTGTGGTAGTAGGTCGACATGAGGTCAGTCCTTCTCCCACACACTCAGCTCGAGAGAGTGAGTGGGCTAAGGCGGAGGTTGTTCTTTATGCGGCAAGTGGGTGTCCGAGAAGAACCCATTTGATTCGGGGTAAGTTGCTCGAGAGAGAATTTACCCCATTCTAGTCTAGCCTAGTCACAAATATTCAATGGATATACTATCAAAAGCATGTACCCAATAGTCTAGTTTAACTCGTATTCCTATCACATCCCAAGAATCCCGTCTCCACATCTGTATCTCTCTTTATTTTTGCTGATTTTGCTCTTTACTTGCTTACAAACCCCCCCATTGATAATTGACACTCATGTCAAACCCTTTAATTTGTCATGTCTACATTCGATAAAGTCTTTAGCTACGGTTAGCTTTAGCATTTTCATCCTTAACCACTAATTTTCAGGAACCACTACCTTGGGACTCGACCCCAACCCTTGGTTGGGTTACTATACTATTGTATGATCGTAGACACTTGCATTGGAAGTTGTGTCTTGATTACGTAAACATCACTAAACTCAAAAACAAAACCAAAGAACTTATCATCACACTCGAGCTAATGTCTGTACACTCTTTTCTTCAAGTCTTTTTCAATAGTTTTTAACCAACCATGTGACACTATTACCATAGCCACAAAATATCGAATGAAATCACATGTCTCTAAACCGAATTATCTACCCCTCTGAAGATACCTCTTTATCCTTTGCAATCAAATAAAATATTCTTGCTCTCGCCTCTCTCTAAAGGTTGTACTACATCCCACTATTTTTCTTCATCGTGACTCTAGCTCTTTTAAATTCTATTTGAGTGGTATCCCACTATCTCTTAAAACTTTCCACAACCACGTTACTCACCAAATATTAGGAAACCACAACCTTAGATACTCCCAATTCGTAGTTACTATACAAAATTTGCTTAACCAACAATTTTATTACATAGTTTCATCCTGTCACAATCCATCACGAACTCTTATTACCATTACGCTCAGTCAGCCTTGACTATTACTACGAAGTCAAACTATTCATCAATACGACGCCTCCAACTCAAGTAAACTCATCAAATTCAAAGGACTAACCCAATTTTATACACACTTTCTTACTAAAATACTTCAATTTCCTTCACCCAAGTATACTCAATGGAACTTTCGTTATCCATAAGCTAGTCATTCTAGTATCAATCAACCTTTTTATGGCTTAAGATAAAATCACCATTCCTCATACTACCATCCTTCTTCTTAACAAACAAGACAGGAGCAGCCCACGGGGAAGCACTAGGACGGATGAAACCTTTATCAAAAAGCACTTGTATTTGAGCCTTAAGCTCTTGTATTTGAGCCTTAAGCTCTCTCAATTCTACCGGAGGCATGCGATAAGGAGGAATGGGGATTGGGCGAGTGTCAGTTTCCAAGTCAATGCACAAATCCATATCTCTATCCGGAGGCATACCAGGCAAATCAGTAGGAAACACTTCTCTAAATTTTGATACCACAGGAATAGACTCAATAGAGGGAGGCTCAACCCCAATATCCTGAATATGAGATAAAAAGCCAAACAACCCTGCCCCACTAGTTTCCTAGCCCACACGAAAGATATGATCTTAGCTGACTTAGGCTTGTACACCCCTTTCCACTCTAGCCTTTCCCTACTCGGGATCTCTAGAGTTACTGACTTAGTATTACAATTGAGCCCGGTATAATAGGGGTAACCAAGTTACGCCTACGATTATATCAAGTCAGTCATATCCAGCATAACTAAAGCAACCCAAGTCTAAAAATCCATAATACAACAGACAACATGAAATACATGGGTGACTATGACTGACTCTTCAACTGGGGTAGAAACATAGATGGGCAGCAAGTATATCACAATTCATATCAAATTCTGAGACAAATCGCACGGACACAAAAGAATAAGTAGAACCCGTATGAAACAACATATTACCCATCTGGTCACAAACGATAAGAGCACTTGTGATCACTGCATCAGACCCTTAGCCTCGATCTTGCCCGGAAAGGCATAAAACTTAGCCCTGTCATCTTGATGGGCAAACCTCCTTGCCTGGCTACATTGCTCCTCTACCCACATTACCGTTTCCCCGGCCTCCACGTCTCGTTGATTTCCTCCTCATATGCCCAAGTTCTCCACAATTTCAACACACTTAATAACTTAACCAAGTAACCATTGTTGCTATAGTAGTAGTCGTATCATGTCTCACTTTGATATACCATTAATCCAAGAAATCATAGTATAGCTTCTAACCTCAATTGGCATAACTTAATTTCATCATTCGCTAAACAACCCATACATTTTATGACAATAATACTAAATGCATTTTCTAAAATAATACACATTGGTTATCATTTTAGAGCAACATACAGTCTTCCAATATCAATCATCATTAGATATGAACGTAATCATCATAAGTAGATACATAACACAATTCAATGGTCCTCTCACGGAACCCAATTCAATGGTCCTCTCATGGAACCCATACTCAAACTGTTAGTGTACTCGTATGTGGTACCTGATACAAGTTAGTGTGCCGGACGTGACACCCAATCCCATGTTTATGCCAATACGTGGCAACCGATCCCAGTTAGTGTGTCGAACGCGACACCTGATCCCATGTTTATGCCGGTACGTGGAAAGCGATCCCAGTTAGTATGTAGGAACGTAACACCCGATCCATTCAACAAGACATAATCACAATCACAATGTACATTCTCATAATCATACAATCAAGAGTTGATTCATGACATACAATTCTTCATTCATACTCATTTACGATTAGTATGATCAATAATGCAACATTAACATGCATATATGCATTATGATGGAGTAATTACTAACATACATCACACCAACATGAAATCACAACCATCACCTACCTCGAATCCAAGCTTGAATCCCCTAAGGCACTTGAATCTTCCCTTTCTGGATTCTTTCCGCTTGTTCGTGGTCTAAAAATATACAATTAACACAAGGATCAATACACGAGGCCTAAATACCCAGATTATAATGAACATTATCAACCCTAGGCCAACCCAAGATCCTAATACCCAAATTAGGGCTTTTTCCCACCATCCAATTTAGTCCAAAAACCTTTCCCCAACAATAATCACCTAAGAAACTAAGTTCTACAGATCGAAAAATGGATTTGGGGAGTGAAAACCTTACCTTTAGCCTCAAGAATGGTGGAAAACTGTCAAGAAAACCGATGGGATCATTCCTTAGCTCTCAAAGTTGAAAAGTGCAAAATAAAATATTTTGGGGGTTTATTTCTAATTTAAGTCGCATTTGCCCCACCATGGCGGGCCTAATCCTGCTACAGTGGCCCCGCCCTGGAGGGAATAATTCCGCAACAACGGCTTGCACGGAAACAGTGAGCAAATTTAAAAATTCCAAACCCCCATTTCACAACACACCTTCCTCCCATGACGCTCAGAAAATACCATTTCACACTAAGATCAGTTTCGGGAGTTCTACTCGCCCAAATTCAATTTCATAAAGTCATACAGGTTCCTTAACATCTTATCTATCCATTCATGTGATCAAATTCATAATTAGATCTCTCATTCGTTACCAGATTTTCCTACACCTTACTGACTCTGATTTCGTCCAAATCTGGACTAGGTTAGGAAATTCCAAGTTACTACCAAAAAGTTTTATGACCCCAATTCTTTCTCCATTGGCTTTTCCCTAATGATGGAATCAGGTCGTTACAATAAAGCTCGATCACAAATGGACTATTTATTTACATATGGAGGCACAACAATATCTTGGCATTCAAAGAATAACCACTTCT
>JAJONT010021214.1:0-27646 GCA_029582345.1 Solanum oplocense x Solanum tuberosum
ATTACGTATTCTAAAGTCATAACCACTAGTGATAGTTTCTTCGATAAATTTATCATCTAAAAAAGTATGTCTTTTCTAAAAAAACAAAAACAAAAACAAAAAATAAGAAATCATTCATTTTTATTCATACTATTACAAAATTCAACAATAACTTATAGTTCTTTCCTTTTATTTTAATTTTCTTAATATAACTGTACACAAAAAATAAAAATAGATTATTAATTAAATCACTAAAACAAAAAAATATGCACATAAATGTGCAAAATTTGTGCCAACGTGATTTTATTATAACGGAAAAGGATCAATGTGACTGTAAATTTGTTGCTTTATTATAGTAGTGATATTTGATGAGTATAAAAAAGTATTATTTGTTAGATAATTAATATATTGTTTGATAAAAGTGAGGTTTTTTTAAAATAAAATAGAGGGGAATGTTTTAATTAGGACATGCAGAATTTAGTTAGATTAAAATTTCTATTTAGAATATTACACATTGCAAAGTCATAACAACTAGTGATATTTTCTTTGATAAATTTATCATATAAAAAATTATGTCTTTTCTATAAAAACAAAAACACAAACGAAAAATAAAAAATCATTCATTTTTATTCATACTATTACAAAATTCAACAATAACTTACCGTTCTTTCCTTTTATTTTAATTGTCTTAATATAACTGTACACAAAAATTAAAAATAGATTATTAATTAAATCACCAAAATAAAAAAGTATGCACGTAAATGTGCAAATTTTGTGCCAATAAATCCCAAAAAAACTATATAAACTACGTCGAAAAATGCCAAAATTTGAAAACAATTCAAAAAGTAAGATGATTATTTAATAATATTATCCCACCATATATAATTTTGCCCATTATGATTTTATTATAGCGGAAAAGGATCAACGTGATTGTGAATTTGTCGCTTTATTATAGTAGTGATATTTTACAAGTATAAAAAAATATTCCTTGTCAGGTAAGTTGTCACGTGAAAATGAACATATTGATTAATGAAAATGAAAAAAAACCCAGAGGATTCACACAAGAAAAAACATTTGAAAGTTAGCCGATCACAAATAACGTGGTGATGATATGTCGTTTAGTAAGGTGGATAATATTTGACAAGTGAAAAAAAAGTATTCACGCGAACAATCCCCTCAAGAGTTTAGCATCGGTTCATCGATGTTTGATGATCGTGGCGAACAACTATCTTCGCTTTGACGTAGTCTCTGCACAGAAGTTCACAATTTGCTCACACTTTCGCAACAACTTGGCTCAAACCAACCTCTGATACCATTTGTCACAGGCTTATTTTAAACACTGACACAAAATTTACCCGTCGGTGCCCAAAGCTCCTCATAGCTTAGGGCCAGCCTTTCAACTTCTCCTAGTTGCCTCAGTACGATCCTTGTACCTATGGAGAGGTCTGCGTGAAGGCTGCCCTCATAGTGTTACCCGTCTCCTGTCTAGCTATGGCATTGATATGTATTCGACTGAAATGGCGCACCCATATATGTTGGATCACTTCCATGTTCATTTGGGAATGGCAATGGACATACTTGTGCCATGTCGGGACATGAGCATCGCTGCCGCATGCACACTCCAATCCTCAAAGCTTGTGAGTCGCCTCATGAATCAACACTTGGTCGTCGCTTTGCCTGAGTAGGGCAACGTTCGATCTTTGGCCTGAGCAGGGCAACGTTTGATCCTTGGCCTTAGCCATGTGCGTCTTCCATACCGTTCCTTCATCTGTCTTAGGGCATAGTCCACGTATTATGCATACAGGTTCCACAGTACATCATCGCCCCACGATCCAACGAACCCTTGCTCACTTAGTTGAACCCTTGCAAAGCTCACAACTTATCTCACAAGGCTTTGGAGTGAGTCTTTCAATTGCTCATTCGGCTAGGTCTTTTCCCACAAGGAGAACGGCTCGAAGGGCCTAATGTTCGATATAGCAAGCCTCCACGGACGTTAAGAAGCCCAACATTCACTACAGAGCCACATTCCCCCCATAGAGCTTCCCTAACTTATATGGGTACCTAGGAAACTCCTTTGAGATGCCTAGGCAGGCTCTTGAAGTTCCCCTTCAAGGCAACACACTCAGGGTAAAATTGTCTGGGCGAGGTTGCTAGGCTGTCACCATTATACCCCCTAATATATGCTAAAAAAAATAAAACCCATGTGACAAGGAGTTGACATGCTTCTGCCAGAGAATCATAATGGGCCATAGACGGCTCTACCGAACTCCAAATTAGGTGTCGTCTGGTTGTAGTTACTTGTCTTGACTTCCTTCACACATCCATGAAGTTTCATCCAATTCACATGCTCGTGGAATAGGTTATAGCCTTCGGACTATTTGCAAAATTACAACAATGCCATCGTCCCTGGCTAAGTCAAAGACATATCCAAATGAACTCCAATGCCCCCAAATTTGGTAAGCACATATAAGAACATGCTAGGAACAAGACCCTATGCCGGAATACCTATATTCCACTTTTAGCTCGAGAACGTTCGACAGTCACATACCTCGATGCACGCAGCCTTCACCGATAGGCTGAGCCCTTGGGTGCATCCCAAGTCCTTGTCAAACATCTTTGACATTATTAGGGTATGTCATGCAACATCTCAAATGGTCGTTGCCTCTTGCCATTGCCCTTTCCCTCATAATCCTACTTCAGTCCCTCCTTCAACACACGTCGCCAGCATGGCTGACATGGGTGCGATGTGCTTGGCCTGCACTCCTTGGCTAACTTCCTGGCCAGTGTAGACGCCCATTCTGGGGCATTACACCCTCGTACACCTAATAAGGTCATCGTCTCGATGACATACGACACCAACGAAGACCTGAAGTCTGTCCCCTTGGGGCTTTACATCGTAGTTCCTAATCCATGTGTGTTGAAACTCTTTCGAGCTCCTCTTAAGACTAAGGCATGTCTCTTGCACTTCCACCTCCCATGTTTTGTCCAAGCTGCATCTGCTCTACACCTCCCGGTGGTCACTTGGATTATGTCTCCGCACCTGCCCCCTCTAGTGACTAACTTCGTGGTGACACTCAAGTCAACCACACCATGACCCTCACATCCTTCAGCTATATGGAAATCTTATTCTTCCTTGCAATATACTTGCGATGATATGAGTACCGCAAACAAGACTAAATTATTGGAGGCCCCGAAAGCATGAAAGCATGTCCTTGAAATCTCTAGCCCGGTCCAGAATGTGAGCACCCCTATGGATACCTCGCAGTCCCACCATGTCTTCACTTTCATTGGAACATATCGTTCTTTTCAAACACTTGCAATCAACAGGACGAACATACCTCGGCTTGGCCAATGGTTAGGGTATTGGTGCTCCCAATTCTCAGATTAGCCAATGGCGAGACGTGCACGACACTAACATCTTTGGGGCATCCGGCTCAACCTTTTACTCTAGGAAATCCTTCATTCACGAACTTGGATACCCATCCAATTCAGACACTTCCACTAATCCCACCTTGATTAATTTCTTACCATAGTACTTTGGTCAAATGCCTCCTCATGAATGATTCGGCAGACATGCCCCTCACACACCCGATGGCTGACTCAACCATTTCTTGACACTATGATCTTTTGCGAAGACGCCTGCATTTAGGCCCAGCTTCACGGTAGTGGTGTGCGCATCACGATCAACTTGCAAGATCTAGCTTGCTCATGCGGTAGGTTCCAACCTACTCCATGTTGCTCACACTTCCGCAACAACTTGGATCAAACCAAGATCTGATACCACTTGTCACAGGCCTATTTTCAACTGTGTCAGCAACACACAATTTACCCATAGGCGCTCAAAGCTTTCCATAGCTTAGGGCCAGCCTTACAACTTTTCCTAGTTTTCTCAGTACGATCCTTGTACTTGTAAAGAGGTCTGCCTCAAGGCTTCCCTCATTGTGTCACCTGTGTCATGTCTAGTTATGGCATTGACATGTATTCGACTCAAATGGTTGTTGCCTCTTGCTTGCCTCATAATCTTACTTCAGCCGCTCATTCAACATGCGGTGCCTGCATGTCTGACGTGGGTGTGGCCTACTCGGCCTGTACTCCTTGATGACTTCCTGGCCATTGTAGACACTCATATTTCAGGGTGTTACATCTTTCTTAGCTAATTCTGCCATTTTTTCTGTAGAGTGATGCAAACTTGATCCATGTTTCTATATCTTCTGTAGGAGGCAATACAAGTGCCCTCACAACTAAAAGTCTAGACCTGCAAAACATAAGAATATGTTGCAAATAACAGAAGCAAAATGTTCAGATAACTGATCTACCAAAGGAATAAGAACTTATAACTCAGAGAGAGAACATGGAATCACATTAAGACATGAAAAAGATCAGACAGATGGAGTGTAACGACCGGAACCGTATTTCAGGAAACGAAGTTGTCCGGACATGTACCTTCCCACCATAGAGAGAATAACCCAGCCACAACGGGATTGGAGCCACCATGGCGGGATAGTCCTAAACAAAATTGAAAGACATGAATTCTTATTTTTCCCCTTCCTCCCTTAAGTGCAAAAATAGATGAGGGTCACCCTAAAAGGCCTCAAAAGGCTACTTTAGGCTTGGGGAGGAGGGAGAGGAGGAAATCTAACGCAAGAAAGGCTACAAACCATGGATTCCAGGTCTGCATCCATTGTTTCATTGTACGAAAGTCGTGCTATAATCCTCATACAGCTGCTTGGCGCACCAGGTAGGCTAGGTTTTCTTTATTGAGTAGTTGATAACTCGTTCCCACTGCCTAATATATTGTATGTCGACCGGAGATTTCATGTTTAGACTTTGGGAACGAAGTTGGAAGGATAGCAAGTGTAGTCCCTGTGAATGAACTAGTGTGTACTTTGTGGGTGGACTTATCTTGTGAATTTAGGGGCAGGTGATGGTTTGATTTTCTGTCGGAGTTATATATGCCTGTTAACTGCTTCGTTGTATTCATACATGTATGTGACTAGGGAAAGATGAAATGAATCTAATAAAATTACTATTTGTGATCCACTGCATATAATGAACCTGTTACTTGATTGTACGATACAAGTGTGTAAATCATTCATTATGGTGTTGATTGTGTTTGTGATTGTGTTTGTGATTGTGTTTGTGATTGTGGTTGATTGGATTGGGTTTCACGTTTCGACACATAATTGAATCGGGTGTCACGTTCCGACACATAATTGGATCAGGTGTCACGTTCTGACACATTATTGGATCGAGTGTCACGTTCTGACACACTAACAGCTTGGGCATGGGTTCCATGAGAGAACCATTGTTAACTGATTATCTATGAATGAATGTGATTTCCTCTACCATAACTGAGAAACGGAAAGAACTGTGATTGATCATGCCCATCTTGTGTAATAATGGATATGACAGAACCAGTAGTCTAAATGTTACTAGTTTCCATATTGTGATAACATTAAATATGTGTTAGGTATCCCTGGTATGAGGAAATGTGAGAGTAAGAGGCAAAGTAGTGGGAATGGTGATGAATGACTAGGATCTACCCTGGGAAGGGGGTTAGTATCAAAGTGGTTAGTGAGCCTTGTCTATGTGGTCAAGGGTCGAATTGTTGTAGTGGAAAATCGTAGGCATGTAGTAAGTTGGTTAGCTGGGTTAGGGTGATGTGTGTTTCGGGAACTCCTCTATGTGTGAGAGAAAGGTTAGGCCTTAATCTAAATCAGAGTTGGTATCTATGCAAATAGAAGGCCAACATTGTGTTGTTCCCTAGTTGTGGTTAAGACAAAGAAGGTGGTCAGAGTGTGGGTGCAAAGGTTGGCTGGGGTATTTTCCTTATAGCATGTTTTCTTCTAGTTGATTTTTTATATTAGCTGTTGGGTATCGGGTTGATCGATTATGCCTACCGATATGTGTTGCTTGTATTGATACTACTTTAGCTATGCAACTTGTCATAGTCTTGTTGCAGGGTTAGTAATGTTTCATAGGAGTAGACGAAGATGATCTCCAACAGCTTCTACCTTTCCTTCCCTATGGTGGGAGCTATGTCATAATATTATTTTATTTACTTGATGTATCTTTAGTAGCTCTTGTACTTGTTTAGGCTAGATCCCTGGGTGTTAATTATTCAAGAAATTCAATCTTGGTTTTGCTTAAACTCCGTGTCTTGTAAACTTCATGAACTTTCTATTTTATCTCTTATGTTCTTAATTTTTCCTCATGATGAATTGTTTGGGGACTAAGGGTTCTCCTATCTAAGTGTTAGACGGTCGTGACACGGAGTTTCTACAAGACACCATGAGTTTGAGAATGAATACAAAGGCCATAAACTAGTCACCCAAGCTCTCATGAAAGCATTTCCGGATTGAAAATATCAAAAAATCATGATTGGACAACAAAAATGTAACTCACTCACTGAGGGAAGTTCTGAAATTTACCTCGATATTTCTTCTTGCACCCTTTATGCGTTCATCCCATAGATTAGGAAAAAGGGATCTTCTTCCTTCAACAAGAGGGTTTCCCATTGGAGGAATAGTACAGTACTCAATGACCTAATTAGAATGAGATGAAAATGAATTCTCAGATCATTAAAAATCACAGCAATTAGGAATCACTTGATAGAAAAGGCTAAAAATATGTCACCTCTTCTAATTCAGAAAGTTATTGAACGCGAACCGTGTTGCTGTAAGTACGTTCATAGCTCTCAAGAACCTAGATGAATTAATAGAGAATTGTCAAGAATTTTGATATAAAATCCTGTATAAGTCAGCAAATGAGTATAAAATGAGAGGAGATGATGAGATAATGGGATGAAAACACAAACCAGTGCAGCAAGCTCGGTTGCCAAACATTTCCTTTCTCTTTCGAAATATTCACATGCTTCGTCATACTGATGGAAGAAGGGGTGCAAGTACAAATATTACACTAGAGCAGACCATGTCACGACATCAAAACAGATGAATGAGTGAAAAATAGATGGACTACCTTCCCTCGACGAACTAGAAGAAAGGCCTTAAAAAAGGTGCCATTACTACTTCCATCACTGCTAGAAGCAGTATTTCCCAAGACTCGGAGTTTGGTTTCATCACCATGTCAAGCCGAGAAACATATTCTGCCATCTGATCCCACTCACCCATGTTCTAGGAAGCATCAATAGCCTAAACTAGTTCGAAACATGCATTCACCATCCCAGAGTTGAAACTTCTCATACCTTAAAAATCGACAAATAGCAATGACATCAATGAAGCAGAAGATACATTTTGAGACCACCATTTCACGTTAAAGCTTGTGCAGCCTATAGTAACTTACTAAGATTATCAGGAAAAGATGAGCTGCAATTAAAACAGTACAACAGAATGCAACAATCAACAATACCATGGCTCCTTCAACTGAACCCCCAAATGTTGTTGAGCAGATGTTAATATTCCAACCGCTGCCTGAAGATGTCAAGCATGATTAAGTGTAATCACCAGAAAGTCGATATGAAACATATGTAAGCTGCAACAAACAACTAAGAAATCAAGACCTCATATTGATGTAATTGATTATTTATCTGGATTAGAGCTACAACTACAGCAACAGGATTCGCATCCCTCCTATTTGAAAGTGCGCCTTCAAATTCCATTTCCTTGTAGTGTAGGGCCTTTGCAAATGCTCGACACTAAAACTATTAGCTCATTATGGATACTACTTAACTAATTAATAGCAGAAGGTATATACATATCAATTAACTGCACAATGTCAGAATAAACCCACCTTCCTCGCTAGAGCACCCAGCAGACGGATATCTATAGGAAGGGGTCTCTCATCATGTTCCATAAACTCCACCTGGAAAGTACAATTAGCCAAACTAAAATAAAAATTATAGTACTGCAGCTTTACAGAGGACAGATTACTGTCTTACTATGCAACTCCTTCAGATATTGAGCCAATCATTTCCAAAACACATCGGCAATCACCCAAGTAAAGAATATGAGAGTTTTGATAAAAAAGAAAATTAGAAACAGTTAGTTCTTTCTAATTTGACTACACCCATGACTAATCATCCACTTGATATCATCCTTTATTGGATGATCACTTAATTGATAGTTAATTCCATCCTTGGTCTATCTATTTTCCTTAGTCTCAACTCTTTTTTAGAATGGTAGAAGCTCTCTTTAGCCCTTAGTCTTCACTCTTGAGTCACTTCACTAGAAGTTCAGTTATTCCCACAATCCCTTCCACACGTTGAAATGCACAAAACACAGCTTCATACTTGTCCTAGAGGAACTAATGTCATAAACCAAAAAATATGTCAATAGCAGCTATATTTTGTACCAAGCGCTCTCTTCGCCCAAACAACCTCCTCGAACCATTACAACATCTTTTTTAAAGAAGTATGAACCTTTGCAATTACAAGTAGATTTCCTCTCGGATACCAATCAACATACTTTCAACCTACAAAACCCTAAAAGAGACCCACGAGTATGATCCGATATCAAGTTCTAGGAACAAACACAACTTTTAGAGCTTAGTCTACCCCTTTATCAACATTAAGCACCTCAAAAGGAAACAACTAGAATTTTTCACATGCATCAGGTAAAACCACAGTACAATCTAGGTGATGATTCCATATAATTCTCTACCCCCCCCCAAAACAATTACCATTATGATTTAATGTGTGCGCTATAAAGCTCTGAGCACTTCAACTCTTTCTAAGGGCATCTCTATTACAAGAAAAATGGATAGACTATCTTGTTAAGGTAATTATTCTGGAGAACCTATATTCAAGCAATCTGAACATGTAAAGGGACAG
The DNA here is from genome assembly GCA_029582345.1 of Solanum oplocense x Solanum tuberosum. Classification (NCBI taxonomy): domain Eukaryota; kingdom Viridiplantae; phylum Streptophyta; class Magnoliopsida; order Solanales; family Solanaceae; genus Solanum; species Solanum oplocense x Solanum tuberosum. Next base: position 8,768 of record JAJONT010021214.1, read on the forward strand.
GCAATATGTATACATAAGTTGATTCTCCTACAATCATGTATATGAAGAAACATGTAAATGCCTCTATTTTGAACTCAAATTTCACATTAACATCGTCATTTCGTGAGAACATCAATGGATCAATATCTTCAAAATTGAAAAATATGGAAAAACTAACCAAGTTCAGAAGTGTAGCAAGAATTTCAGGCGGGATATTTGGAGAAGAAAAAGTCATTTCTAAGCTCCGTACTAGCTTCACTCAGTTGTGACCATCAACTAACAAAACCTGCAGCAAACAGCTCCCGCCCAAAAAAAGGCTGCAAATGTTCAACATTAGAAAAAAGTAAGACAACTAGAAGCACTTCCTATTTTTTTAAAAGTCTTTTAGCTTTTGGTTCTTTTTCTTATGAACAATGAAAAAGAGGTTCTCTATTTATTTATTTTAGAGATAAAGGTATCTGATGATGATGAGGATGTTGAAGAGGTAATACCTGTAGTTGAGCCAGTCTTGCACATGTTCTTAATGCTGGATAAGTGATTCTTTCAAAAGTACAATGCTGAAATGCCTCATCCACTCTGTTGAGAAGCCTCACCGGCGGTACGCAATCTGCCATCATTGACCTACATAAATGTAGTTTAGAGTCAGTATACCCAACTAGACATCCTCAAAGTTTGAAGAAAAGTAACAGAAATATTATTCAAATAAAATAAGGGAGAAATAGAAACAGAAATTCAATTATTGCTGCTACAGGCCGACCTTCATATTTTTCTTGGTTATAAAAAAGGTGCAATGAGGAGCGAGAGATTTGACCCCAAACTGGATTGAAGTGCCCACCTGATGAGATACCTAAGGAATCCCTTCTTCTTCTTTTTTAGGAAAATAAGTGAAATATTATTAAAAGGAATCAAAAAGATGTTAACAAAACATCTATCTTTTAAGGAACTACTAGAATTTGAGATACCATCAAAACATATGTGTTTAAACCTTAGGGACTAAACCCTTATCCCTAAACCATAAGCCTAGGAGCCTAAAACCTAAATCCTAAACCATAAACCTTAAACTCTAAACCCTAAATCTTAAACCATAAAGGGATCAAGAGCAGTTCACAAGGGGATCAGGAGCAGTTCACAAGGGGATCAAAACACTACCAAGGAAGTGATCAACTTGAGTTCAAGCCAAAGGGAAGAAGTAATGCAGGCAGGTAAGGCTCCTAATCCTAAAGATAGCTTAGCTGCCAATAATGCACAGGTTAATGATGTGCAGAACGAACAAGGAGAAGTGCAGACTGGTAAGTCCCATAATCTCCATACTAATGTTATTGTGAATGGTAGTACTGCACCTTAGTTGCAGTATAATGCAAGTGCTGCCCAGAATTCTGGTAAACAGTAACAAGACCAACATAATGGGACTAGGAAAAATCAGGGGAATGGAGAACCTTCAGGCCACCATCAGAACAATGGGAATTTTGCTAGAAATCAACCTATTCAGCAAAACCAGTTTCCCCAAATATCCAATAACTTTGCCAAGCATAACCCTCAAAACCAACAGAGTAAACAAGGCCATCAAGATCAACTTCCACCTAAGGGGCCTAACAACCATAATGCTCATCAACCTCCCAAAAAAGATGTGGTTCAAGAGCCTGCTCCTTACACTGTGATACAATCCTATGCAGCTAGACTTAGATTCAACCAAGCTAAAAATATTGCTCCTGTAACTTTTGAGACTCCTAAGATCACAACTAAGCAAGGGAGGCCAGCTGTGATTTTTAAGGAAGATGATTTTATGGTCAACTCGGCTACCACATGCAGGTTCACTCTTATTGGTAAATTCAGTAATACCATGCCCAATGTGGAACTGCTCAGAAAGAGTTTCATAAATCAAACCCAACTATCTAGGGGAGTTAAGATAGCTCACTTCAATTCTAGGCATGTATACATTGACCAGGACAATGAATTGGACTACATTACTATTTGGACTAAGCAAAAAAATGACTATAGAGGGACAACTTATGAGGATCCAAACTTGGACCCCCACCTTTAAACCTGTAGAGGAAACTCCCATGGCATTGTTATAGTAAGGAAATTCTTACAGCACTCTTGTCTCATGTGGGTAAGGTTCTTTACTTAGACAATGCATCTATCCAGAAAACAAGGGGTAGTTTGGCAAGGGTGAGAATACAAATTGATCTCACTAAAGAAAGAGCACAATGTGTTTGGTTTGGATATGATGAAGACGATTTGACTAAGGGGAAGTGGCAAACCATTGAATATGATAGTATCCCTGATTACTGTACCTACTGTATGCACCAAGGCCATATGATAAATGTATGCTCATTCTGTTTCTATTGCCCATTTTCTGTCCCTCTTGAACCATTTGTAGATAGTTCCCAACTCAACAGTTATAGAATTCAGCTGAATATGGACAAGGCTCACAGTAACCCCAATGATAAAATATGGTTGTTTTGGACTAGTGAATTTGATTGTAAAATTCTTGAAACTGATGAGCGACACACTACTTGTGAACTGAAGCATTCAGAGTATTCTGAGAAATTTATTATCACGCCCCAAGTCCCATTGAGACAGACAGGCACCCGATGCCCTAAAGGCCCGAGAGAACCAACATATAACTCTTGCTTATCATACATGCAACAAATGAAGTTATAAATCTTTGATGAGTAAACGTAAAATACCCTGATAAAGTACCAACTTAGATAGGCCCAAAATAGATATACCTGATTGGTCGTTGAGGCCTTAATTACTAGAAAACAAGACATAATCACGCTTCACTTTGACATTGGTCTACAAAGCCTCTAAAAGATAGACACTTAGCTTACAACGGGACAAGACCCCATCATATCCCTTAACTAATATATAATCTCAAAAACATACTAGAGACTCGGCAAAACCTTGAAGCAACCTGGAGCTCACCAAAGGTAGTTGAGTATCCTATGCTTATATTGAGATATTTTATTAGCTTGAGTACCTGTACCTGTGGCATGAAATCAACATCCCTCAAAAGGGACATCAGTACAAAAGAATGTACTGAATATGTGAGGCATAAACTAACCATATGTAAAATAAGAGCTCAACTGAAATCAGGTACAAATGCACAAATATTTTTTATAGATAAGATAAGAGACAACCTTTGATTATACTTGTGGAATCACATACCTTACATTCACCTCTGTTTATACTTGCGGAATCATGTAGATTACATTCACCTTTTCTTATACTTGGGGAATCATGTACAATACATTTTTGGCCGTAAGTTTGCTCATCTTTTCTTTATAGACTTTGTAGCATGTGACACAATGACCAGCTGATCAGTGGTAGGAGAGGATGACCCATGCTAGGCATTTTAACCCCTGGAATGCAGTCCTCATAAATATACAAATTGGGATCGACCCATGCTAGGCTTTTAGCCCCTGGGCTGCCACCCATGATAATATAGATTAGGATCGGCCCGTGCTAGGTATTTTAACCCCTAAGCTTCCACCCATAATTATATAGATTGGGATCGGCCCTTGCTAGGTATTACTACCCATGAGCTGCCACCCTTTAGCACAAGAATTAGGATCGGCCCATGCTAGGTATTTTAACCCCTGAGCTACCACCCATAATTATATAGATTCACTTTACCTTGCCTTTTTAATCTTTGAGATTGTTCTTTTGATGTTCATGACTCTTTTGAGATTTAGGACTATATACTAGTGATGTGGACATGTGGATAAATTAATTGAGGCAGAAAACAATAATATAGGAAGAAAATGTAACTTTGTGTGCTACTTAGGAACTTATATGACTCGTGAACTTCATTTGGGCACAAAGAGCATATACAGATGATCAACGAAGGTGTGTGGCAACTACTTTACAAGTAGTAAATTATTCCTTAAGATGTATAGCAGTTGAGCAAGTAATTTTTCTTACAAGATGCTTCATTTGAAACACGTTTGGACATTTCGCATGGGGGCATACGATAACTTAGCACTTAGTAGAAACTGTAACTTCTCAAATGTAGAGACAAGGACTATATAAGATGATATGAATAGCTAAACACTTAGTATACGATATCAAATGAAAGAGTGCATAAACATCCAAACTAATGAAGCCCGTGACAGAACCCAAATAAGGGTTCCACGTAAGGGGACATAAAATGAACAATGGACATAATATGCATCTGACATATAAAAACCTGTAACATGTATAATGTAGGATCTAATTGACTCAATGAACTTCATTTGACTTGGTGGATAACTCATGAAACTTAATGTTTAAAGTACATTTGTCAACTAGTACTTGGAAGAATAAACACACCAATATTGGATAATGAACACGTATAGAAGTAGTCTGACATATTTTGAGAACTTGGACTGTATAAGGAAGACCATTAGCTACATTGGAGATTGTACACCCTCACATTGTATCTTTTACCATGAGGATAACTTAGAGATCTCAATTTGTTGGTACACAGAATATAGGAATTCATGCCAAAAGATATGAGATCAAATAGCCTTACATACCTTGTCTCCCGACCAATACTATGTGGTACCATGAATCAGCCTTTCCTTTGAGGCGTTACTCTGCATTAATGGCAAGTAATAGAGCTAATATTAACAGCTAATAAACATGGTTGGATCACTTCGACTTACCAAAACTGTAGTCGGGCAGCAAGCTCAAAACCCCTTTACTAATGGGTGTTTTCTTCACAAATTCCTTTATCACCATGTTTACACCATTTATGACCTTCCCATGAGGTTCATTCGACACTACCTGGGATTTACAACATCCAGAACAGTAAATACACACCTAAGGGGTAGCACGCCCACACAACCCACAATTCAAATGGTGTATCTTCATTTCTTCCCTAAAACATTTCACATGACTTTCTCTTAAGTCTAGCCAATATTACAAATGATAATCTATAAAATATATCGATTACATCACAATCGGGTCAATAGGTCAAGTAATGGACCACTACGACATTATGTCGAACACCTAGCGGGCATAAAGCTCTACAATTCGTAAATGGTGTTTCAACATCCAACAGCCTCATACTTACAAACAACACTCTTACTACCATAAATAGGAATAAAACCATGCCTTTTACCACTAATAAACCCAACCATCCACCCAGTACTTCTCCAAACTTCACCACGTATAAACATCCCCAAACCTTTCTAAAATAATCAATAAAACTTTGACTCACTGCTTCCGATCATTTTTTTATGAATTTGTAGTAAAACACGTAGAGAAATCTCACCCAATCTGATATCTATAGTGAGACAAAATGGGACAGTAACCTTACCTCAAATTATGGAAAATTGTTTTCTTAACTTGTACTCCTTCAATAGTTTTAATCACCCTTCACACTTGAACAAAATAAGAAGAGAAACTCTCTTATTAACAAAGAAAACATGAGCAGACAACTTAGGGAAAGGTCTGCACCATATTTAAACATGAAAAACATGAAATCTCATGGGACAATCAAGAAAAACCATAAGGTTTCTACTTACCTTAGCTGGAAATTATGAGGGTTTCTTCAAGAAACCATGGAGTATTTTTGAGGTAGCTGTGATAATCATTGAGGGAAAGAGAGAGCGTCGGAGATAAATTCTTTTTTTCCTATGCAAGAATTAAGATATAAATGAGCCAAATATTACCCTATAATTGTTGGCACTCCACCGCCTCTATCTTCTTCATTTTTGTCCACAAATTGCCAAGTAGGTGATCCACCTACTTGGCCATTTTTAAGCTGTTCAAACTAGGTGATGCAGCTACTTCTTCTTATTAAATCTATAGCTATGGCAGGTGATGCAGCTACTTACTCTTATTAAGTTGGTCAAAAATTCTAAGAAGGTGATGCACCTACTTGTCACCTACTAGCTTAATTTAGTCAAGCAAGCACCTCACTTATTTTATCTCATTCTCCAAATTCTAATCTTTTAATTTAAAGTTAACACTCAACTCTAAAATTTAAGCTTAATAACCACCTTACTTCTCGAGTTTAAATACTTTCATCAGTATTAACTTAGTCGTATACATGTTGAAATGTATGGGGTGTTACATTTATCACCTCTTATGTTTATGCCAAATGCAAAGATCAGCTCAGAAGGCCTTTGTGGGATAGACTCTTGCAATTTTTTGAAAGTGATCTTCCTTGGTGTACTATTGGTGACTTCAATGTTATTACTTCCACTCAGGAGAAACAAGGAGGTAGGGATTACAACATGAATAAGAGCTTTGAGTTTATCAGTGTCATTGAGGCTTGTGGGTTGATTGATATTGGGTATAATGGCCAACCATTCACTTGGTGCAATCAAAGGGCTGAAGAGGCTAGGATTTGGAAAAGGCTTGACAGGGCCATGGCGAATGACAAATGGCTTGAAACTATGCCTCAAACCACAATTACTCATCTTCCATCAGTGGGGTCTGATCATTGTCCATTATTGCTAGAAATGACTATGAGACAAGATCAAGTTACAAAGTACTTCAAATTCCTAAACTGCTAGACTGAAAATCCTAATTTCTATGCAGCTGTTAAGACATGCTGGGATAGGGAAGCTTCTGGTAATCCCATGTGGTCCTTACATAACAAAATGATGAGGCTAACTAACACTCTGAGTACTTGGTCAAGATTGGAATATGGAGATATTTTTGCAAAATCAAAGGAGTATGAAAAGCAGGTAAGAGGTGCTGAAGAAGAAATCATTGATGCCAATACTGAAGAAAACAAGTCCAAATTGCACAATATTAATGCACAGTATATTAGATACTTGAAACTGGAGCATTCCATCCTCTAACAGAAAACTCAGTTGCAATGGTTCAAGGAGGGGGATGCAAACACCAACTATTTTCATGCACTTATGAGGGGAAGAAGGAGGAAGATTTTCATTCACAAAATATGTACAGATGAAGGAGATTGGATACAAGGGGATGACAACATTGCTAAAGAAGTATGTCAATATTTTCAGAACATCTTCACAGGGAATACTGACAGAATCAGTGAGGATATTCTGCAATGTATTCCCAGAATGGTTACTCAAGAACAAAACCAGGTCCTTGACAGCATGCCAACCTTGGAAGAACTGAAGCAGGTGGTACTGTCTATGAATCCTCACTCAGCACCAGGTCCTGATGGTATTGGGGGAAAATTCTACCAGTTCTGTTGGGAAATCATTAAGGAAGACTTACTGGTTGCAGTTCAGTCCTTTTTTAATAGTCACATTATGCCTAAATTCACGACTCATGCATGTTTAATACTCCTGCCTAAGGTGGACCATCCAAAAAAGCTCAAGAAATCATTCATGGCATAAAAACCCCCAAAGAAGGAGATAATGTAGTGATCAAGCTTGACATGGCCAAAGCCTATGACAGGGTATCTTGGTCCTGTACTTGTTTGGTCTTGAGAAAGATGGGGTTTGGAGAGCTATTCATAGATAGGGTTCGGAGAATTATGAGTAAAAATTGGTACTCTGTGATCATTAATGGCAAAAGGCATGGATTTTTTCACTCCACAAGAGGTCTCAAGCAAGGTGATCCCCTCTCCCCAGCCCTATTTATTTTGGGGGATGAGGTACTGCCAAGAATGCTGAATCTTCTTCATCAAAATCAGATGTACAAGGGGTTTCAAATGGAGCTCAGAGGACCTCAAATTAACCATTTGAGTTTTGCTGATGATATTATCATTTTCACCTCTGGAACCAGGTAATCCTTGCAGCTTATTATGAAGACTATCTCTACCTATGAGTCAGTTTCTGATCAGCTGCTCAACAAGAACAAAAGTCACTTTATGGTCCTTGCTAACACCAATTCTGATATTATTGCTATGATCAAAGAGACTATTGGGTTCAGCAGAAAGGAGAGTCCCATTAATTACTTGGGATGCCCCCTGTACATTGGTGGGCAAAGGATTATATATTATTTTGATCTGGTAGACAAAGTGGTTAGGAAAATTAGTGGATGGCAATCCAGAATTCTATGTTTTGGAGGTAGAGTCACTCTAGTGAAACATGTGTTGCAATCTATTCCAATTCACACTTTGGCTGCTATATCTCCTCCTAAAACCACCATCAAATATCTGGAGGGAATAACTGCTGATTTTTTTCTGGGGAATGGATAAAGAAAGGAAAAAGTATATTAGGCTTCATGGGAAACTCTCAGCTATCCTACTGATGAGGGTGGTATAGGGGTGAGACTTCTCACTGATATTTGTACCTCCTTTCAATATAAACAGTGGTGGACCTTCAGAACAAAAAATTCTCTTTGGGGACAATTTTTAAAAGCCAAGTATTGTCAAAGAGCCAATCCAGTGGCCAAGAAATGGGACACTGGACAATCCTTGGTTTGGAAGTATTTTACTAGAAAAAGACAGGTTGTGGAGCCTCACATTACTTGGAAAATTCATTCAGGCAACTGTCATATTTGGTGGGATAACTGGCTTGGGGATGGACCTTTGGCTGAGTACAGTGACAACATTTCTAGCTTAAACAATCTCCAAGTATCACATTTTATTGAAGAAGGACAATGGAAAGAAAGTTTAGTGAGACAGCATGCCCCTCCTCTCATGGTCCCTATCATCCTTAATACTCCAATTCAACATCATGAGGATCTACCTGATGAAGCAGTCTGGACTCCTGCAGACAGTGGTCATTTCTCTATTTCATCTGCATGGGAAATTATCAGGAAAAAACATTCTAAGGACCTGATCAATACTTTCATATGGCATAAAAATTTCCCTTTCAAAGTTTCTTTCTTTATTTGGAGAGCTTTGAGAGGAAAGTTGCCTACTAATGAGAAGTTAATCATCTTTGGAATTGAGCCAGCCAACTGTTATTGCTGTCACAGACCGGGGAGGGATGAAATTGACCACATTCTTGTCTCTGGAAATTTTGCAAATCACATTTGGAAGGTTCATGCAGCAATGATGGGAATTGATCACTCTTCCATGACTTTGAGAAGTTTGTTGATGAACTGGAGAAGTATTCAGCACAGCAATGAGATTCACAAACTTCTAAATCAGGCCCTCCCTATTTTCATTTGCTGGAATCTGTGGAAAAACAGATGCTCTATAAAACATAGAGGCAAGCAATCCAGTATTGGCAGAGTCAAGCACCTCATATTCAAGGACATGATGCAATTACTTACCATTGTGTTTCCCTACCTGCAATGGCCCAGTAATTGGAAGGAAGTGATCAGCATGATTGAAAAATGCAGGCATGAACTGAAAGTAATTGCAGTTTGTTGGGAAAAACCTACAGTTGGAGTGTACAAGTTGAATACAGATAGTAGTACCCTTAATAATCCAGGTAAAATTGGGGGAGGAGGAATTCTAAGGGATTATCAAGGCAATATGGTCTATGCATATGCTATTCCTCTTGGTTTTGGTACCAACAACAAAGCAGAGATACAGGCAGCTATCCATGGAGTAACTTGGTGCATGCAACATGGATACAGGAAGATTATTCTAGAAGTGGATTCTGAGCTCCTTAGCAATGGCTCAACCATAACAGCTCACCACCTTGGCAGATTCAATAGCACATGCAGGAACTCAAAAATATCAGCAATCAGCTTGAGTACTTCCAATGCAAACATACCTTCAGGGAAGCTAATTGCACAGCTGACCATTTATCTAAATGGAGCCATAGGCAAGATATCATTCAACAATTTTACACTCATCATCAATTACCTGGGGCATCTAAAGGAAGTTATATTCTGGAAAAAATGGGTATGCAAAATTTCAGAAGGAAGAAACTCAGAAGAATTAAACAACCACCTTGAGGCTGTGTGCAACCTTTTCAACCTAGCTATGGTTTAAAATTATAGCTCTTTTGAATAGGACTAGGTGTTTTCTCTTTTCTTGCTTTTTGAAAGGAGATAGTCTCCCTTATTTATGATTCCTAGTTTCTTTGTATCGAGATGAGTCCTTTTCTTTTCTTTTTTGATGACAAGGAAAATCCGCAGCCGCTACCCTTTGGGTGTACATAGGATAAAAACCCTGCTCCTATGCAATAGTTCGCAAACCACATAAGAGAGGTAACCCACACTAGGCAAGCCCGGTGCGACGAGCTCGACCCAGAAGGCAAACCCATTACTTTCGCTGGCAAGGGGTTTCGAACTTGAGACCTCCAACATGGAAGTCCCAAGCCCAAACCACTGGGCCACCCCGAAGGGTAGAGGAGTCCTCTCTTTTAGGTGCTTAGGTTCTAGGTTTTTCCTTTTTTTAGTATGAGGATGAGTTGATTATCCTTAGTAGGAAGGTCGACTGATGAACCAACATAGGATCGGAGGTAAGGTTTATGTCCCCCTATATTATTTTTTTAAAAAAGAAAAAAAAAACCTTATGGCATAAACCTTAAAAACTAAACTCTAAACCTTAGGATCAAGACCCTAAAATCGAAACCCTCAATCCTAAACTCTAAATCTTAGGTCCTAAATCATAAACTCTAAACCCTAAACCCTAAAGCTTAGGTCCTAAACCTAAACCCCAAAACATTAGGGCCTAAACCCTAAAACCTAAGCCCTAACCTTAGTGCCTAAACCTAAGGGACTAAACTCTAATTAAGCTTCTTCTTGATCATTCACAGGTAGCATATCTTTATCCAATTCATCTTCATAGTGAACCACTTTGTACTCTTCTAGAGGATCATGGGCATTATCAGTAGTCTCAGGGATTGTGTTGATGGTGCATTTTTCCTTTGAACTAGCTGGTCTTCTTCATTTTTTCCGAGCTAAATATTGCTGGTTTTCCTTTTTTTTTTCCTTCCTCGAGAGCTAATTTTTCCTACTTCTTCTATTAGCTTCTCTTTTCTTCTGACTCATCTGCTTTGAAGCTTTATTTTTTAGCCCTTGTTTTTCAATAGTGTTTCTATATGAGTCCCTTCACCCACCCCATCAGACTGATGTAAAACAACATTAGAGTTCTCTTTATTTTGTTGACCTTCCTACGTAATATTCTGTTGCTGCTGCACCTGAATCATGGTCTGAGTTGCTGCCTGAAAATGACCCCTTGAATCAGCTTCTTTATACACATGATTCCCTTTTTCTTGTTGAACTAGATCATTAACCTCAACCCTGCCTGAGTTCACCTCACCCTCATCATCATTGTGACCCAATTCAGGCCCCTCCATAGACTCATAATCTAGAGAATCTTCAACAACAGGGTATATATCTTCAATCAAAACTGGACTCAGATTCTGAGTGTCATTTTGAGTAGTCATGTTGATCTTGTTGTTGATGTTACCTTGTATCATAGGAGCTCTAAGGTCAATCCTAGGGTCATCCATATTAGAACTAGTGAACTACCACCCCCTTTTGGTTCCCTTCCTACAAATTAGTGATTTTCTCCTGCATACCCCCTTTCACACCTCCAGACTTCTCAGATGACAGATCCAGGTAAACTAACACAATTATTAATGGGGTGGGCTTGATGGAGCATTGAGTCAATACCTTGCTTATTGTTGGCATCCTTGCTTTGCTTGTTATGAAATACTTTAGGGGAAACACTGGGAATGGGGACAACAACACTACCATGGGGTTGAGGGGTGGGGAGCATTTAGTCAATACCTTGCTTATTGTTGGCATCCTTGCTTTGCTGTCCTGATAAACTTTAAGGGCAACACTGGGGGTGGGGACTGCAACACTACCATGGGGTTGAGGGGAGGGAAGCATTGAGTCAATACCTTTTTGTGGTTCCTTACTAGTCTGATTCTGATGTGGTACTGGTTTATAAACCTGATTTTGTTGGTTGTTTTGGTCATTCCTCTGATTGTTTTGAGGATAGCCTCTAATGTTCTTTTTCTTTTGTGTCTGCCATTGGTCTTCTTGCATTTTTTGTTGATTCTGATGAGTTCTTGATGGTTGTTCTTAGTACCTGAAACACTAGCAGAAATATTATTCTTAACAGGCTGATAATTATTTGGTAGAGTAGTTACATGAGTGTCATTTCCTTGTGTTGTTTTGGTTTTGTTCTTGTTCGCTGCTTCCACTGCCTTTCTTCTTCGATATTCATCATCTCTCCTCTTGACATTGCATGTATGAACCTTGTGGCCTTGATGTTTGCAGTATATCAATATCTTTACTTGTTGGAACCTGTGGAAAAATAGATGTGCATGCAAATATGGAGGCAACAAATATAATATGACTAGAGTGATATACTTGGTGCTTAAAGACATCAACAACCTCCTACTCATCAACTCTCCTTACATCAAATGGCCATCCAAGTGGCCTGAGTTGATACAGTTTGCAGGAAATTGCTTCCATGATATCAAAATTACAAAGGTAAGTTGGTTTAAGCCACCTACAAATGTGGTTAAAATCAACTCTGATGGTAGTGCATTAGACAACCCAGGAAAGATAGGGGCTGGTGGTATTGTTAGAGATGCCTAAGGTGATTTAATATATGCTTATGCTGCTCCACTAGGCCATGGTACCAACAACCAAGCAGAGATTGAAGCTGCTCAATGGGGTCTATCTTGGTGTCTAAATAATGGTTTTAACCAGGTGATTTTGGAAGTAGACTCTGAGTTAGTGGTTCACTGGATAAAACAAGAAGTTGCTCCACCTTGGAATTTGCAGCATACTACTAACCTTAAGAGAACATGTGATCAAGTCCAATCCTTTTCCTGTAATCACACCTTTAGAGAGACTAACTTTATGGCTGATGTTTTATCTAAAACTAGCCATAACAGTGAAGTTCCTCAACATTGCTTCCATGTGCACCAGCTACCAAAGAAGCTAGAGGATACTATATGCTGGACAAGAGTGAGATGCCAAATTTTAGAAGAAGAAAGATGAAGATCAGAGAACCACCTTGATCCGACAGCTTTCCATATGGTTCATCTGAAGATGCCCTTTTGTTTTTTGTTGTTTGTTTTTTCTTCTTACTTTGTAAAGGGATAGTCTCCCTCATTTATTGCTTTCCTATATTACTTGTATTGAGAAGAGTCCTCTCTTAGGTGCACAGTTGATCTAGGTTTCTTTTCTAGTATCGGGGATGAGTTGGTCGTCCTTGGTAGGATATCCGACATATGAACCACCATAGGATCAGAGGTAAGGTTCATGTCCCCTCATTGTATTTCCCTTGTTTTTGTTTTATTAATGATAAGGCTTGGGGGTGTTGCTAAGCCCCTGACCCACCTCAAGGGTCATTAAAATAAAACCTTAAGTCATAAACCCTAAACCTTTGGGCATAACCTTAAACCCAAATCTCTAGACCTTAAACCTTAGGGCCTAAACCGTAGACCCTAAACCTTTGGACCTAACCGTAAACCCTAAACCTTAGGACCTAAAACTTAAACCTTAGGGCTAAATCCTAAACCCTATATAAATCCTATAACATATACCAAAAACAAAAAACCCTAAGCCTTAGGGCCTAAACCCTAAAGCCTAAACCTTAGGACCTAAACCTTTAACCTTATGCCATAAAAATTCTAAACCATAAATCATAAAACATAAACTCCAAATCTAAGGGCCTAAACTCTAAAACCTAAATCATAAACCCTAAATCATAAATCTTAGGACCGAAATCATAAATTTATAAACCCTAAATCTTAAGACCTAATCCCTAAATCCTAACCCCTAAATTTAGGGCCTAAATCCTAAACCCTAAACCTTAGGGCCTAAACCTTATACCTTGGGGCCTAAACCGTAAACCCTACACCCAACCCTAAATTCTATACTCTAAACCTGAAACCTTAGGACCTAAAATATAAGTCCTAAACTCTAAGTCTTAGGGCCAAAACCAAGAAACCTAAACCATAAACCCAAAACCCACCTTTGTGCCTAAACGTTGAACACTAAACATTAGGCCTAAACCCTAAATCATTTTTTCGAGAATGAATGAGTAAACCCTAAATCATAAACAATTAACTCTAAGTTTTAGTGCCTCAATCCTAAACCTTAGAGTCTAAAACCTAAACCATAAACCATGAACTCTAAGCCTTAGTGCCTAAACCCTAAACCTTATGACCTTAACTCTAAAACCTAACCCCTAAATCATAAACCATAAACCCTAAACCTTCAACCTAAATTTTAGGGCCTAAACCATAAATCATAAACCCTAAAACCTAAACATTAGGGCCAAAATCCTAAACCCTAAGTCTTAAGGTCCTTAAATCCTAAACCCTAAACCTTACACCTTGGGGACTAAACCCTACACCATAGGGACTAAAACCCAAACTTTAGGGCCTTAACCTTAAACCCTAAACCTTAATGCCAAAACCCTAAAACATAAACCATAAATCCTAAACCTTAGGGTTTAAACCCTAAACAGAGCAATTGGGACATGATTTGAAACCACTATCTGTAGAGTAGACTGCTTTAGATTACTAAATTGGTTATTGCATTCTGTGGATCTATTCCAGAGAAATTAGTATGGTCTTATCCTTTAAATCAAGTGTATGTTCCACATCAAGCTGCAAATCAATAGTTCCATGCCCTCCATACAATCTGAAAATTCTCCCATAGCTGAAGTTCTCATAATATAGTCCTTTTTTTATATGGGAATCAACATATATTAAATGAACCACCGATAGGCCATGGCCCCTCCATCAGACTTCTAACATCAACTAATTCCTGTCATATCAGTCTCCTTTCCAATTTTCTGTTAGAAGCATACACAGCAGTGATATGACATTCAAAATCATTTAATTGGGCATGTCTGGAAGCACAGGAGAACGTTCAGCGTAGCGACGGATAATTCAGAATCATAATAGATAGAAACAACTCCACTACCATTTTATTGTGTTAGCGTCGTAGTCAATATAAATCACAACACACCAAGCACAATATTTAAAATTTCTATCAAGGATCTCACAAGCTTTACCACATGCGGATATAAATATTATCCCATGAAAAGCCTAAGATGTTCTATGAGGGCTCAATAAATTTTATGCTAAAAAATGTGAATACATTTGTCTAAGACAATTTTAGCACTCCATTATGTACATGCAAGTAGTAGTTTAGCATCATTTCATCCAAAAAGTTAGCCAACAACATCTCCATCCTTAGAAGACAATGTAGTGGTCAAACAAATGAAATGGTACCAAGTAGATGAACAGAAAACAACCTTAACAATTAACAATCTAAAATAACATCCTTTTCAGGTTAAAGGTGAAACCGACCTGATGTAATAATAAATTAACTTTCATAGCTATTAATCGATCATAATAGTGGTTGGAAAATATCTCTTCCTCCTTTCTAAATGCTTGATCGATCGATCATATACCTGGATAAAACCTTGATAGATCTTGTCAAATTGACAAAATATTTCTTCTAATGACACTTGAAAAATAGAACTTCAAGATTTCATTGCTTCGTTGAATCACTTGAATCCTAATTATTTTCGGTGTCATGGTGTGTAGACCAATGAAATATTACGCTTTATTGATCTAAAATAGGATGATATAGTACTTTCAACCAACAAAGCAATTCATGTTGCACTACTTATGCAATCCATGACCCAGTAATACAAAGAATCAAAGAGCTAGTTTTTTCTTTTTGCGTTAGTGCGCATTATTGATCAAAGGCTGGTGAATTGATAGAGTTCAAAATATTCCTTTCTAATGGAACATCAAACACATTCATAAGATTAAAGGACATTTTGATAAACTTTCCACCTCACATATTTACGACCATAAGATTAATAAAAAATTTGGTTCATTTTATGTATCTTTCGTCATAAAACATCTAATCAGGTATAAGAATAAATCAGGTGTATATATATATTGTTATATCTTTCGTGTGGTGTGATATTGTTTGTGTGCATTGATTTGAAACACTGTGGTGGGACATGTGATAGTTAATGCTGCCAAGGTCATTTCCGGCAAGTGATTGATATGAGACGAGGTCATTTCTAGCTAGTGATTGATATGAGCTGAGGTCATTTCCGGCTAGTGATATAATATAAAGCTGATGGGAAATGGTTATGTCTAGTGATATAAAGTCGTTGGGAAATAGTTCTAGCTAGTGATATGATATAAAAGTCAATGGGAAATGGTTCCGGCTAGTTACATGATATAAAGTTGATGGGGAATGGTTCCGCCTAGTGACATGATATAAAGCCAATAGAAAATGGTTTCGGCTAGTGATTGATTATTGTGATTTGATGCATTATGATGTTTATGTTTGATTTACTTGTTAATTGTTATCGATACGCTTGTTACTTGTAATTTTGACTTACTTGATACGTGTTGGTTGTTAGAATTGTAACTATTGGACTGTGTTTATTGAGCCTTGTGAGCGGTGTATTGTAGAATTGTTAGGTTAGGCTGATTTTCTGTGCAGGTTGTAGTTTGAGGAGGTTCGGTTGGGATGAAAGGAGTATTCGATTTCTAGCTAGTAACCTTGTTTATTAGGTTTCTTGCTGGTACTCCTTGCTTCTACATTTGTGTAGGTTTCGAACTCGATATCGTGTGATTACTCTTTCTCTCCCATCTTCAAGGCTTGTCAAAGAACTGTTGAGAGGTAGTTGCTTGTTATCCCGACAGACCCTCTAGTTCATCTTTTTATATTTTGTTCTATTTGGGAAACAAAGACTTGAGACTTGTACTTATTTCTTAATTCTGTACTTTATGTATTAGTGACTTTTACACGTGACAACCAGGTTTTGAGGTGTTAATAAAATGAATAAGTTTTCTGCTTTTATCTTGTTCTTGCTTTATCTTTCTGTTTTTCTTTCATTTCGTTGGGTTGAGGCTGACTTGTCTTGGTGGGAATAGACAAGTGTCATCATGTCCATTTTTGGGACATGACAGTTATCACGTGGAAATGAATGTATTGGTTAACGCAAATGAACAAATTATGTTAAGAGTAGTCACACGAACATGTTGACAGTTGGGCGCTCATGAAAAATGTGATAATGATATGTGTCATTTATTAAAGTGGGATAATATTTGACAAGCAGAAGGAAAGTATTCACACGAAGAAAATCAATTGTCGGATAATTTATCATAAGTCACATGAAAATGAACGTAATGTTAATGAAAATGAAAAAAAAATTGACCAGAAAAAACATGTTGACAAATTGATAACTACAAATAATGTGATAATGATATGTCATTTAATGAGGTGGGGTAATATTTGACAAGTGCAAAAAAAGTACGCACTCACACGAAAAATATCAATCATCAGATAATTTATCATAAGTCACGTGGAAATGAACATATAGTTAATGAAAATGAAAAAACTTGACCGGAGGACTCACACGAGAAAAAACATGTTAACAGATAGCAATTACGAATAACATGATAATGAAATATCGTTAATGAGGTGGGGTCGTATTTGACAAGTGCAAAAAAAGTGTGCACTCACACGAAAAGATCAATTGTCAGGTAATGTATTATAAGTCATGTGAAAATGAATGTATTGTTTAATAAGGTAGGGTTATATTTTCGTTGAAAACTAATATGAAAAATGAAAGGACACCTGATAAGTTATCATGAATCAAATAATAATAAATGTGTTATTTAATGAGGGTAAGGTTGAGTTAATTAAGATACATGTCATTAAATTAGATTACAATGTCTAATTAAAAGCTTAATTATCCTAAAATTTAAATTGTATGTGATATTTTAAAATAATTAATCATATGACAAGTCATGTCTTCTCTTTAAAGCACAAAAAGTCTTTTCATTTTTCATTTACACTATTATAAAATCAATCATATACATAACTATGTTATTTTCTATTTAGTTGTCTTCAATCCACTGGATAAATACTATTATTATTATTTTTAATGATTTTAAATCTTATGATGTTAATTTAAATATATTCATGATATAATAAAATGTCTTTTAAATCTAGAATTAAACTCAAATATTAATAAAAGATAAAATTATTTTATTTACATAATTCATGAAAAATTTAAATTTGAAAAATGAAAGTAAAAAAACTGTTTTTCTATATTTATTTTGACTTTTAATTAGAAAACATATTGAAATTTACTATGCGACATTAAAAATTTTAACAATATTTTTCTTCTCAAAAAAATTGTAAAAATTATAATCAAGATGATAAGTTGTTTGTTATTTGAAAATTTTAAGTTCTTAAATTATTTCAAGTGAAAATAATTTATGTTGATTATGATTTTACTATATAATGTATTGTGTGATTTATTAGTGATATTTGACAAATCAAAAAAATATTCATATAAAAAGACTCATCATTAAACAAGCTATTATAAATCATGATATAATTAATATATTGTTTGATAAAGGTAAGATTTTTTAATAAAATAGAGGTGGATGTTTTAATTAAGACATGTACAATTTAGTTAGATTAAAATTTATATTTAGAATATTACGCATTCCAAAGTCATAACCATTAGTGATATTTTCTTTGATAAATTTATCATTATATAAAGTATGTCTTTTCAAAAAAATAAAAACACAAACGAAAAATTAAAAACCACATTTTTATTCATACTATTACAAAATTCAACAATTACTTATAGTTCTTTCCTTTTATTTTTATTGTCTTAATATAACCGTGCACAAAAATTAAAAATAAGTTATTAATTAAATCACTAAAATAAAAAATTATGCACATAATGTGCAAAATTTGTGCCAACAGATCCAAAAAACGATATAAACAACGTAGAAAAATGCAAAAAATTGAAAAAAATTCAAAAAGTAAGATGATCGTTTAATAATATTATCCCAACATATATAATTTGTCCATTATGATTTTATTATAACGGAAAAGGATCAACATGACTCTGATACCAGTTGGGGAAGTCATAGAAGTAGTAGTGTGGTAGGTGGTAGTGTGGTAGGTGAGTATCTTATTTTAAAGATTTTATTATAATATCTTTTTGCTAAGTGTCTTAATTTTGATATCTCTTTAATATTATTTTTTGGTAGTGTTAAATTCATGGTAATATATAGTAATATTTATTGTAATATT